>VZUI01054265.1:0-22123 GCA_013401135.1 Cettia cetti
AAGGAAGGAAGGAAGGAAGGAAGGAAGGAAGGAAGGAAGGAAGGAAGGAAGGAAGGAATTAAAATGGATGGTTTCAGTAAGGCCTGACTGCAGCTGGCAGTAAGAGGCAAGAGATGAATAGAAACCAGATGCTGTGTAACTAGGAGGACAGAATAGACAACTGTGAGTAAATGGCATTTACAAAGCAAACCCAACTTAGAATACAGGTGTTATTTTCCATTTGGAATAGAAAGGTGTTGAATTTGTAGTATCCATTTACAACTTCACTAAAACCTTGCAGAAGCAGGTAGGACTAATAAGAACTTGTCTGGCACAAGTCTGGTAAACAATGATTGATTTTTCTGTATTCACTGGTTGTATTTTTGGTATGTGTTTCTTCCTTCTTTGCAATAATGTTGACATCAAGCTAAAAATCACTCTCTACATGCACATACAAACACAGAAAATCAAGATGCAAAAGAGTTTGCATTTTTGCACAACTGAAAATATTCATATTATATAAATGATGCCCACGGGAGCCTGTTTCTCCAAAGAGACTGCATTTAAAATTTGATTCTCCTCCTTCCCAGGCACTGGGGACTCTGCCATTTATGTGTGCAGTGATCATAATGGTGGATATTCAGATAGGAGAGGGAAAAGGTGAGTCATGATTTGAGAAGAGGACATAAAAAGGAATTAAAGGTAGCAGCAATCATTGTGTGCTTTAAGCCTGAACTGAGGGCCAGGGATGTCAAAAGGAATGCTTTCATTAGCTTCAGTGCCCTCTGACTCAAGTCCTTTTACATTCTAGAGGACAGGAAGGATTATGTTTTGGAAGGATGTGAGATTGAAATCATACACAAGCATTAAAAATGCCTCTTCTGTGCCTCAAGTGTGGCATCAATTGTGTGATAGGGGCTGAAATAAGACTGGCAACTCACAGTCATGAGAGCACAGTCACGTTCATATCACTTACCAGAGTTGAAAAATACTATTATGTTTTTCCTCAAGTTACCTTACTACTTATTTTCCCAATTCTTTTCACTTTTAAGGATTAAGCACAGAGAAAAAAAAATACTTAAATGCCTAGTATTCTGATATTTCTAAAACAATCACTCCATGTAGACTCTTACAAGTAATGTAGTACATTACTTAAGGCAGTATTTTGACTAATTGGCAAAATGACATTTCCTCATTAATACATTCTTTCTTTTCCCCTCAATATTGCAAAAGAAATATATGATTTTATTAGATAAAACTCCACAAGTCTGCACAGACAAAAATAGCTTAATAAGAAGATGCAAAATGTTATACTACTTCTAGAGTGCCTCTCTTCTCTTTCTCCCCTGTCCAAATCCCCAGAACACAAGTGAAAAAAAATTAGTGACAGCATGAACAAACTACAAGTATACAGACGTGTAATTTTCACACTTGCTTTTCTCATATAGTTTTTTAGAATTAGCTTTCTAAAGGAAAAAAGGGAGATGTATTATAACTTCTAAATCTCTCTTTTCCATCTTAAAATATTAAAATATTGCTAGTACATGAATTGAGAGGGTTATGTCTATTTTTACTTTAGAAAACATAGATGAAAGGCAGGCAAAGCATTTTTTTTTTTCTGGACTGCTTCACATGCACATACACCCTTTTCCAGTGTTGTTTTAATCTCAACTGGAGGTGACTACTCATTTGTAAAAGAAAAGAGGTTAAGAGGCACTAAATAAAGATGACAGATAGCTTCATAAAATAATTTAAATTACTCTGAAAAAGAACTGGGTAGAAAACAAAGATGATGCTGTTTACAGTAACAATATTTAAAATGTATTAATTAAACCCAGAGCAGAACTACAAAAGGGAGAGGTGCTTTGAAGATGGAAAGCTCTGAATGCCACAGAAAGCTTTGAAGTTTCTCAGTTTCCTTTGTTTCTCACTCATAATACATGAGGACACTCTGCAGTAGCTAAGCTTTAACTTTCAAGGGACCTTTTTCTGTTTGTTCCACCATTAATGAGAAAAAAAAGAATCATACCCTGCTCTTGCTACTTGTCTTTAGAATTCATGGCAGAGCAATCCACTGCTGCCGTGAGAGTTTCTGGTTCCTGTTTGGGAAGGCTGATTTAATCTGCTGAAGGTTACACTGCTGTCAGTTGTGCCAAATCTGTGCCAGGCTTTAGCACAAATTAATCAAAGCAGTCACTCAGTACAACTTCCGTTACACGGCAGAGGCAGTGGAGCCACAGCTGCAAACCTGCTCTTGAAACTGAATCTAAAAGTTTTAGTTTCATATTCCACTACTTGATTTTCTCTCTTTTCCTTTCCAAAATGTTTTGTCTGACAGTCATTTTAGAAGAAAGTTAGATCAATAGTAGGACAAATTTTCTACTGCTGCCTTACTCTTGAATGAGGATATAGAAATCAAGGGAAAAGGAAGAGTTTGAGGAGTTTTTCACTTGGTGCTTCTGGAAATTGTCCTTTAGTTTGGACTTGAATATATTGAACCAAAACAACAATTCACACACATCTATAAGTTTCCTGACCTTCCAAGAGGAAAAAAATAACTTAATTTCTTGCTCATGATTCATGCAGCAACAGAGGTGATTCCCCCTCCCCTTCCTCCACTACACGTTATAGATCTAGGCATAGCAGTTTCACTACGTATATTGCTTGCATTATCTCCTGAGATAACATGATCACATTGTCATGCAAACATGCAAATCACCCCTTCTAGTTGCCATGGTTTTAAATTGAAACACTGGCATCCTTTTACTGCGGCCCAGCATAACTTACTGTGAAAGAAAAGGCAGCAAGGCAGCATCTACAGGTCCAGCCTGCATTACACCAGAGGAATTCAGATAGCTCTAACCCACCTACTATTTAGAGGAATAAATCCTAGATATATATTTTTTAATTCCTGTAGAACTTCTAATACTGCATCTGGGTCCTGTTAATTAAGACATTTTTACATAAACTGGCTCACATTGCCTTTAATTTAAAACTGAATGAAAGGAATGAACGTCAGGTTCCCAGTCATAACACAATACCATTGGGAATGTGCAACCTTCCAGTTTTAGCACTCAGAAAATACTGCATTAATGTGGTCAGAGCAGATTTAAGTTGAAAAGGAAATTAAAAGCAAAGTTTTACAAGTCTACTCATTGATTGCTTTTAAAAAGGCTCAAGAATGAAATACCACAGAAGAAGTGAAGTCCAAGGAGGGGCAGCACAAAATTCTTTGTTGCCCTGCTTGAGGTGCTCCTGCAACCCCCACGTATGAGCTAGAAACAGCACTCTGAGGTTCACTGCTCTAACTTGTGGCAGACCTGTATGAATGGCTGGAGAGATGTGAACACATCTGTTGGAAACAATATGAAGACCTCGAATTTTCCTGTATAAAATTACCCAACAGCTGCTAAAAGTTTTGAGTGTCTATTAGCAAAAAAATGGTTCAAATGAAGAAAGTAACTACTGTCTCATTTCTCAACAACCTGCTAGACACTGCTGGACAACTCATTATTGATTAATTATATTAACTCACTAACCTAACTTGTGGTGTGTTTATGAGAAGGTTAAATTTCCAAAGACCTCTGGAAGAGAATGGAGAGAAAGAACCTCCTACACAGGGTGAGTCAGAGCTGCATCTTAACTTAGATGCTCTGAATTGTCCTCTGGGGAATCTTCCCTCAGCCTGTGATCTGTATAAGGTGATTGTACTTCTAATTTAGCCATATGAACTGTTTGGGCTGAATTATGGGGCCATAAGCTCCTTCCGAAAAGCTCACTTATACCCACCTGGACAGGAAACAACATAAAGAATCAGCCAACAGAGAAATAAAATATGAATACCAGGTCAGACAAGAAAATCCTGCTTGTGGTAAGCTTCAAGAATGAAACCTGAGAACCCTGGTTGTCCCCTTCTCGGAATAAGGGAGCCTGGACTTGATCCCCTGCATTTACAAGCATGGAGGAGCTGCTGTTAATGGCATGGATGTTTCTGTGGAGGGATGATGCCTCCTTCCTGCTGCATCTCCTAAGGCAATGTTTTCTACAGGTGTGTGCCTCAAACTCCTGAAGTGTAGGAGTTGTTGCTTGTATTTCACCCAAGATTAGAAAATAATAAAATCAGCCAGGTGAAAGTCAATAAAACCCAAATGTTCTAAGTTTAAAAACAGAAAGTAAACTAAGATTTAAAGCATTTGCTACACAAGAATTCTCACTGTTATCTTCTCTCCCCAAAATTAATATTTATCATACTTAATTATACTCTCTTCTACGTCCACGTATACTCCAAGCCTGAATACTGAATATTATTAACAGCTATGGCTAGCCCACTGACTCATACAAACACAAGTCACACATCTCTAAAGTCTAGAAAGGCAGTCAGTTTTCACGATGGGAAGTCCCAAGACATGAGCTCTGGCACTTCACATTTTATGGAAGTTTCCTGTGTGTTTGTGACTTCTTTCAGTAAGTTAAAATGGAGTGTAACTTCACACCACCTTGAAGACTCTGTAGCTTATCTCAGTAGCTTTAAGGAAACCTTTCCACTGCCTGTGGCACCCTCATGTCCAGAGAATGTTTGCTGTTGTTGTTTCATTTTGTGATTTTAGAGAAATGTGATCTCTTTGTTCACCATTAAGACCAGAAAGCATAGTCCAGAAGTGAGTATTCCACCAATTATTTCAGGACAAACCATTTGCTTCTAGTGTAAGAAAGCCTCCAGTGGTCTTTCTATACTTTTAAAATTAGGAATTAAAATTAGGAAAGATACTAAAAAATATGTTTTTCCACCCATACTCTCGTATTCACAGGTAGCTATATGTTCAAACAAGAATTTGGACACTTTAAAAACAACCTATATCAGGTGCTATTCTTAACAAAATCTATAACATAACATAATCTATAGTTCAGAAAATCATAAATGTATTCAAAATATAGTTATTTTTAAATAAAACTGCAGCAATTAATATTCATGGCTGTGAAATCACACATCCCCAGCTATACCCTGTGGCTTTTTATCACTCCCTTTGACTAGTATCCAGTTGCTTTCAGTTATCATCTCTTTCTCCTCTGTAAATACCTTGGTTGATAGTCAGAATAAACCAAACACTTCATGGGGCCCAAAAGAAATTCTGATTTATGGAGGCTCATCCTGGTGCACTCAAGAAGCCTCATCATACTTTTAAAGAAGAGTTAATGAATTTTTCACACCCAGTAAACACACATGTAAGCCCCATATATCCAAATACTAATTTATTCTACTTTTACTTTGACATATGATACTTTCCCAGGGAAAAAAAAAATAAATTAAAAAAAAAAAGGTAGCATATGATTTGTCTTAAGCAGGAAAAGCAGCATAATTTTAATGTCTATTTTTGTGTTGAGTCTCCTAAGAAAAAAGTTCTGCCCCATCTGCCAGCATAAACTGAAAGGCTCCAAATCCCTCTCCTCTCCATTTCTCACTGGTTTTTATCCTCCTATGTTTTCTCTGCACCTACTCTTTCTCTGAAAATTGTGCTGGTCTGATGATTCAGAAATATGTAACTGCCTTGTGGCTACTTTGTTTGAAGTAGCTTTGACATTCACATCTCTGTAACATCTCAGTCTTTGAAATCAATGGAGGACAAAATATCTGAAAGGAGACTTTATTACCATCGTTACTTCATTGATTTCAGATAAATTCAAGTAGAAATAAATCTGGACCAAGCATCCAGGACAGCTTTATTCTGTTAGGAGCACTTAAGAATATGCTAATTAGTCTAAATTGTAATTATGATATCAAGCTGCAAATGCAAACATCCCTTACATACAGAGACCCAAATACTCTACATTGCTAAAAAGACAAAAGCAGGAAGAATACAGTAAGTCTGCCACCTGATGTCGTAAATAATTTGCTTAAAACCCCATCCCCAATAGTGACTAATCCTAAATATTGAGGAAAGCCTATGCAAAAACAAGGCCTAATAAAATTTCCAGAGCAGTGTTGCAAAATTAACCAGGAAATTTCTAAGTCAGAGGTGGTGTTTTGCCTTTTAGCAATTATTGTCTTTTTCTTACATTAATTTGTGCATCAGGGATTTTTCATCATCATAAACTTAAGCGTTAAAAAACACCCCCAACTTTGGCAAGGTCTTTGTTTCTTTTCTTGATAGTGCACTGTTTGCAAAGTCCCTTCTTTCTGCTTGTTGATGGCTTGGTTTCACACAATTATCAATAAGGACACTGTATATACAATGTTAGGACTGTTTACTATATAAAACAACAATATTGAAGGTCTTTGCTTCCTGTTCTGAAGACAGAAGAAATATTCGAACCCTACACAATGATTCCATGCCAGTCATGATTTCACAGGCCTCTAGCATATCTTTCCATCAATCATATCACTTTTAGCAGGCTCCTGTTCTATTAAATCTTTCCCTGCACACCAGATGTTCCATACCTTTGATCTTCCTTGTCACGCCTCTCTCTATCTTGGCCCATAATAATATACTTTTTGGTGGGGAGTGGAACAGAGCTTCATGCATTTAGGAACTCAGGCACAGCATGGTTTTGTATGATCTGTTCTTTTTTCTCTCTTTCCTTCCCTAACAACGAACTTGCTTTTATTGCTGCTATTGAGCACTGAACAGGTATTTTCATAGAACTATACATTAAAAGCAGAAATATCATTCCCAAGTACTTATAGTTAGCTCACTGTCCATCACTGTATATGCAAAGTTAGAGAGTTTTTTCACCCCTAAGTATCCTATAACGTTTATAAAAATTGAATTTCATTGGCCAATTTATTACCCAGTCCCTCATGTGTCCTTCTTCAATGTTAAACAGTCAGCCCTTGTCTTGAATATCTCAAATATCTCAACATCCTCCCCAAGTTATTCTGTCCTTTTCACAGATCACTTATGAATCTGTTGAAGAGCACAAACCTCTGTGGAATTCAGCTGGAGACACCTCTGCATTGTGAAAATGGAACATTTATTCTTACCCTCATCTGCTTCTCTTTTTACTGACTATTTATCTGTGTGAAGACCTCCCTATTATCCCACAGCAACTTAGCTGCTTTGTTGAGAGATATTGCTGAAAGCCTTTGGAATTCCATGGGACCCATTATCAATAGTATCTGCCTCTAACACACAATTGTTACTGAATTCAAAGGCCTGAAGCTGGGAGGCAGGACTTGTCTTTTTAAAAGTTGAGCCATTCCTCTTGTGCCATACACAACAATGTGTCCACTGATTTAGTATTTGGAATAATTTATACTAATTTATAAAAATACAGATATTTGGTTCAGTGATTTGTCATTTCTGTCAATCTTCTCTGTGACCTTTTCTATAAATTATTGTTATATTTACTGCGTTCCAGAGGCTTCCCCAGGTCACCTACTGACTCAGCTATTTCATTTCAGAGAGTTTGAATTGTTTTGTGCAACTATAATCTGGCAATGGTGACCTATTATTCTTAATTTTGTCTATTTGTTCCATAGATTCAATTTCAGACATTGTCTGAGGAATTTCTCATAAAGAAAGACTAGTTTCTAAAAACCTTCATAATTACTTAAATAGTGAGCATAGCCTTATGAAATTAACTTTTTTTTATTTATTTATGGTGTCATTTTCTTAGAGCTGCTTTTCAAAACCTTTGATCCTATGGAATCTGTGAAAGGCTTCCTGTCCCCAGTGAGTTTGAAAATTATTAACTATTGGTTTCTAAGAATCTGCAAGTTCCTTGTTTGATCTTTTTGCCTACTTTACTTTACATTTTTATAGTTCTTTTGTCATTACCACCCTTTCTCATTTTTCCTCTTGAACATGCCTCAAATTTCTTGACATATCTTCAAGTAACTTTCATTTTCATTCTGTTTTACCATGCTGTCTGCATTTCAGTCTTCTTGAAGTATTTTTTACTACAGAGAAAGGATTTTGCTGGAGCTCCTAATACGATGTCTTTAAATAATCTCTGTAGAAATGGAACCCATCTAATATTTTTCACAGCTTCTTTTGTATATTTTTAGCTTTATTAATATATATAGATCATTTCCACTTAATGTATTTTCTATTTAGGCACAGGAATAGCATTTTTTTTTTCTTTTTCTTTTTCTTTCCTTTTTTTTTTTTTTTTTTTTTTTTTCATTGCTGGCATGTTGAATCTGAGTAAAACATGATTTCTCTTACAGAGAAATTATTAAGAGAAAAATTATCAATCAAGTTTTTTCACCAGTACTCAGGACCAAGTTGAATTTCTCACAGATTCCCTGACTACTTACTTCCATCAAACAGTCATTAATGGGGTCAAAAAACACAGATATGGCAATTACTCCAGACAGGACAGAGCATTTATAATCTCATTCAGCACGTCACTGTATCAATTGTAATTCTATCATATTTACCCTACCATCTTTCTTATTTTATTGCTTGCTTATGTCTTTTTAATTTTTGTTTTTATTCTGCCTTCTATATTCATTTTCATATGTAGAATGGCATTTCAGTCATAACTCACTGACATAGATTTTCATGATGTGCTAATCTGATTTAATTATGAGCTCCCTTTAATGTAAAAACTTGAAACTAGAACTCCACAAAACTCAATAAGAGTTGAACTGTCATTTGCATGTTTGGTACCCTGGAGTCCTGGAATCATAGGATTCTTTTCACCACATCACAAGATGGGGCTGCTCAGGGCCCCACCCAGCTTGGCCTGGAAAACTTCCAGGCAAGGGGCATCCACAACTTCTCTGAGCAACCTGTGCCAGTGTCTTATCAACCACACACCAAAGAATTGCTTCCTGATATTGAATCTAAACCTGCTCTCTCCCAGTTTAAAACCCTTGTTCTATCACTATCTGCCTGTAGAAAAAGTTCCTCTCCCTCATTTTTATTAGCTTCCTTAAGGTACTGAAAGGTTGCAATGAGGTGTCCCCAAAACTTCTCCAGGCTGGACAACCCTATCTCTCTTAACCCATCTCCCTAGGAGAGGTGCTCCAGCCCTTTGATCATGTCAATGATCAATGCCATTTATCTCGACACAATCCACCAATAGAAACATTTAAAATACTATAGTTCAGACAACTATAGCATGACACATAGAGATTTTAATAAGATTGCAGTCAGGCAACAAATATGCAGAAGCTGAAGCAGGGGTGTTGAATACAAAGAAGCCTGAGCAATTTTGTGCTATTACCATGCTGTGGAAATCTCAGTAAGATCCAAATGGTAAAATATATTTTCCATACATTATACATGCATACACAATGTGCAATTTTCCATAACTTGAGCATCCTCACTTTTCAAGGGAAAAGAAATGAACACATGTTCTGGCTTTACCTATGTCGAAGGAGATCCAGACTGTTCACTGCAAAATATTAAATTGTGCAGCAAACCTTCCCTGCACTCCGTGGCATGCAAAGGAAGTGCTTACTTTCCTGCCACCTAAGAATGCTGACACATCGACTGCTGTGAGTAAAGAAATGTAACTATTTATTAACCCTGTTCAGAGACAGGGAGGAATATGAAATAAAAGCCAATTACTGGTTGATATTAAGCATCTGGGCAAACAGAGATGTGTTTTTCATCACCCCATGTTGCAGTTTCTGCTTCAGAACTCCTCTCCTCTGTGGACTGTACAGCTCTTTGCAAACTTTATTAAGGCTCAGAAAACTTTCTGTGTTAGGCCTTCTGTTATTTTTCCCACTCAAAGGAGGATAGAGGGGAATTTTCTAAGGCCACACAAATGACACTGGTTAAATTAAAGGTATTTGTGACAAACTGATTGAGTTTAATATGTGGAGGACTCTGATGACCACCAAATATTTACTGTCTTCTCAGCTTCTCTGTCCTCGACCAAAAAGCAAAGAGACTTACTGCAAAAAAAAAAAAAAAAAAAAAAAAAAAAAAAAAAAAAAAAGCCCAAAAAAATAATGCCCACAGCAAAATCCACATCAGCTTAACTAAGTAACTTTAAAAATACATCATCTTAACAATGTAAGCCAATTACTTCCTTATTTTGTATTTCAAATAGTCTTACTTTCCTGACACATGTATTGGTAAAGAGTAAGTTAGGCCAACAGCAAGAAAATTAAAATTATATATGATTAGCACAGAGTATTAGTGCTATTACCAGAAAGTTCTGGAGTTCTCCAAATCAAAAAAAGCACAAATGTACAACTCTCTTCATCTTTCTGTCTTAGTAGTATATAAGGAAAAGCTCTTCCTACCACTCCTATAATTATAATTAGGGTCATTAATATAAAGGCTACATATTTATTCACCTGAACTGTTCACATATTACAGTCTGATCCAACATAAGCATAAATTACTCACAATATGAATGTAAGACTGAATGTGGGAGGAAGTATAAGTACATTCAAATATTCGGTGTTTAGGACACCCAGCAGTAAAGAAAAAGCATTCCTTTATCCATGAGTCTCTATGTATTGTTATGTTCCATCATCACTGAGAGGTACAAAACCAGTACACACAAGAATCAGATTTCTGGGTTCCTTCCTATTCCACTTGGACAGCCCCAGCCCCCAGGCCAGTGTCCGGCTGTGTCAGGCTGGGCACCTCTGGAGCCAGTACGGCTCAGCTCCCAGATGTGTGGGGCAGGTTTTACAGCAAGGACAGAAAAGATGTTTCCTCATCCCCTTTCCCCCCTGTAAATTCCCAGCAGTCTGCTCTCCAGAGTCAACTTTAATGGAAACTGTGATTTCCATTCTCCCTGAGGTGTGATAATCTGTGGGCTCTTGAGGAACCCAATCCTTGGGGAAGAATCATTATGTATCCTCTCTTAGAAGGAGCTCTGCTCTCAGGGTTCTCAGCAAACATTATTTTCAGCTCTCTCCAGGTAGGTAAACTCTACTGAGGTAAGAAAGAGATAAGCTATTTATCCATTTCCCACCCCCGGCTGGCACTGATGGCTTCCAGCTCATCATTTAAAAGTTTTGCATAATTTTCACTGCTTCCCCACTCACGGACTAAATTCAGGTAAAAGGCTTCCTTTTCCTTCCAAGGTAAATCCTTAATTTAGAGATCCTGTGGCCTTACCTATGTCTGTAATTGTCTGTTCCTTATGCGGTCAAATCTAAGTAAAATATTAGAAACTAAGATTATTTTCAGTAAAGGCTAGAAATGAGTAGTTGAATCAGTCTGGGAAGCGAAGTGTGCTAAACTTATGCTTATGTTGTATTATGCCAGAAATTGTGTAGGTATAGTGATCCCCAAGAGAGAAATTAGAATGAGTCTGATGTGATCATGAAAGAATAGATCCAGGGGTACATTTTAAAAAAATTATAAAGACTATCAGCTTTAAAATTTTAATTCCCAGGGAAATTCATATACATAAACAGAAGATGAATGGGAGAGTACTGTAGGCTCATTCATGTGGATATGTAGTAGCTGGTTTACACTGGCATGGCTTGTTCTTGCTTGAAAGTGAACCACTGGCACCTGAAAAAGTCAGAGCTGCTTATAAAAAATATATTTTAAAAAACTATATTCAAAATGCTTGAGCAAATCCCTAGGGCAGACAGAGCTGAAGTCTAAATGTCAGTGCTCTTTTGGAGACAAGATCAACCTATAACCTTATCAGAACACAAATTATGTCAGTGAACAACATCCAAAACCTGCAGAGGCATTTGAGAGATTTTTGGCATTCTAATTTATGGATTTCTGTTGTTGTTTTCTAACTTTGAGACTGCCCAGAAAAAGACAGTTTTTCTTTAGTTTATTTTTTTTTTTAATTGGTTACAAAAGTCCTGGAAATCTATCACTTTTATCCTTGTTCATTTTGATGATGCATAAAACTGATTAGGAAGTGTCTCAGCTGGTAATAAGTTCCCTTCATAATTTTTTTTCAAATGCTGTTTTTATGCAGTTCATACAGGAATCCAATTAGCATATCATTGTGACTGATTAAATATGCCTCATGTAAATTTACATGTCAAAATACATACTGTACTTAAACAAACAGTCAAGGATGCCAGTCTTCTGTAAACAGCTTTGCATTCATAAGCTAACTCAGGAACACAAAAGCTTATATTTAAATTCTCAATGACTACCTGAATAGAGTGAAAGGAAGAGAGAAAGGTAATGTTACTCATGCATGAAGTGAGAGAATGAATATAGACATTTGTTTCTCTTTGTCTCTGAAGAAAACTATTGACAAGAGATTCCCTATCTGCATATGAGGCTGTCACGTCAGATTAGCTCATCAGGTAATGGAAATTTGGCCTCTGATCCAGAAAAGGTCCCTATGCACCAAGAATCAAGACTGTTTCAAAGAGATTGTATTATCTTAGACAGCAGGATTAAATTAATATGGGAATGACTTCTACTGGAGGAAATTTTTTGTTAAACATGTGCTAATGTTTATTATGCAGAGCATCCACTTCTCATAAGTGATCTTTCTTGGCATTTATTCATTACTTGTTGACCTTCCTTGCAACTGAAAAACAAACAAGTAAGTGGACTCCTTCTGAAGCATGGAGCCAAGACCTCTAAAGATGCATTCATGCTAGCACAGATTATGAAACAGTAGAAGAAACTACACTGTTATCAGGTAGATCAAAATGATCCCCCAAAAGTGGAAAAATTCTTGGGGTTAACCAGTAGGGACTGGGATCACAAGTGGATGTTGTAGCTACTCTCTTTAACCAGCAAAGAGAAGAATTCAGTTTCAATTCTTTTTTTCAATGGATAGTTCACTAATTTCCATTAAATATACAACAAAAGGAAGGACTTGGAGATGACTCATCAAACTGCTCTGGTGCAGTGTTCCCTTTGCTCTCCTGCAACCAGGTCAATAAAAGTTCAATTACCTCATGCAAAGCCTAACAGTTGCTGGAGGAAAGGCGGAGAATCTCCTCCCAGGACTTTAATAGCATTGTGAGTAAAAGTAGAGGTTCAAACTTGAAAAGGCACAGAAAAAAGGTGAATTCATATATTCATCCTGACCAAGTGAATTTCTGATAACAGACTGAGACTTCATCCATAGAAATGAATCAGGAAGAACTGATTATACAGATTTGCATCATGGTTTGTAGTACAGGCCAGAGGGAATAAACACACCAGGAAGGGTATTAAGTAGTTGTAGAGCAAAAGTTTGTGTATATGACTCGATATATTCAGCAAACAATTCAAGTTGAAGTCGAGTATTATTGATAGAAATCAAATCAGGGTACCACTAAGAATTGGAAAGAAAAGGCTACCTTAGCCCTGACTTTAATGACGTCTCACATGTAAATAAAATGTGGTTAATTTGATCCATTTAATCTCCTTCTGATTTCATGCAAACCAGAAGAGCGAAGGAAAGATCAAAACATAACACAGAGATATTTTCTGCACAAAAATGATGTGTTTCTACCAGAGAGATAATCCATCCAATTGCATGTGCTTATTACTCCACCTTATGTATATTGTAGCACAGAGAGATGAACTAAATCAATCACTTAAGAGTCTGAAATAAGAAATGCAATTGAGAAGAATTTCAAAGTAAATGTAGGATGTTGAAATAATGAAATAAGAGAAATATCTGGACAATGAAATGACATCTTGACATTACAAAAAGCATAGGTATCCTATATTATAAAATAACTGATATGTGCCTGTGGTTGTTATTGATTCCATATACTGTTTCTGTTACTTCATTTAATATATATTTAAAAATTAGAACAGATTTCTTCATTTTCCAGTATCTAAAATCAGCAATTTAGAATGTTTCTTTGACAGATTTAATATTGACAGAATTAAATTAGATTATTTTTAAACCCAAACGCGAAAAAATGTTTCTGACAAGTTTCAATTTACATCACAAGCTTCAGTTATATTAATAGGATTCTGAATTGTGAAGGTACTAAAAAAAGTTGAAAACAGGAATTTGTTGTTTAACTGTGACTGCTGTTGAAGCAATAACACTATAAAATTAATAGTAATATGTGATGTAAATTTTTCAAATACTATGGCAAGAAGAAAACTGTTATTTTATTAGATTCAAATCAACGACCATCCATTTATTTTATCTTTGCTGGAAACATGGTACAGATGCTTAATAAAGGTACAAATAATTGTTACTGGAAAACAAAGGGGAAAAAAATAAACCACCTGAAGAAAGCTTTTTGCTTCTTTTACCTTCCAAAATTTTAAGGATATCCCTTTATGAGACTTTACCATTAATATCAAGCACTTATCAATGCTTTAATTGTTGACAGAAATCCGTAAATTAGCTCTTATTTAGATAATTATTTTCATTCCCTAAGCCTTGTTTAAGACAAACTTGCAATGTGAATGTGTCTCACAGTTTGTGCAGAAAAGTCAAGGCAGACCTACACTTAGTAAACACTGCCAGCTTTTTTTGTGCTTAAAACTGAGAAGCATTGAAGTGCCAGGACATCACATTCAGAGGAAGGTATGCATGGAATTCAGTTCTCAAATTAAGACATCTAAACCTAAGTGTCTGCAGAGATATCCTGACATATCAGTTAGTCACATAGGCTCCCAATGTAGTTAATAAAGGGCAGAAAAATGGTGGAATATATCATAAATATCCTTAATGAAAAGAGATTTTGTTTTTGTTTATTGAGAGGAAAAATTCCACAATTATCCATATATGCTGTGAAAAAGAAACGTACATAGACAATTTTCTAGAGGGGTTTTCTCTTTCACAGCATTGTGCAATTGCATATCACATGGATAAAAAATACATCATTTCAGTTTATCCACAATCATGATTTACCTTACTGTTTGTAAAAGAGAAATTTAAAAAAAAAAAAAAAGGGCTTCATTGGAGAAAAAAGCCTTTCACGTGTTAATAAAGCTGTATAAGTTGTATAAGTTTTAAGTCTCTGTGCCATGAGAGTCATACTGTGTACTTTTTGAAGAATGTATGAATTTTTCAGCTGGTGACTTTCAGACTCCATTTGCCTCTAATAGGGAGATGATTCAGTCACAGTTCAACCAACAATGCATGTAATATTGTCTCTATTAAAGCTGAGAAAAATCACATGAAAATACTGAAAAATTGAAAATCGCATTGAGTAAAAGTGACAAATATCACATCTGTGATTCAGTAGCATATGGCTTTTTCCTTATTTTTTAAAGACAATGACATTTAAAGCTGCTAATTAAGATATGTCCAAAATGGCATTCCTTGAAATTTTTATTCACAGCACACCTAAAATTGAAATTATTCTCCAAAATAATGAAAATGGTTGTTTAATAACACAGTGGATATTTTAGGAAGTGGCACAAATAAAAAGATGTTGCATACTTGATGAGGTTAATAGTCTAAAGTTTAACAGCTGATAGAATTACATTCACTGAAATATTTGTTCTCTTCAAGTAGAACATCACTTTCCCTCTCACTCTCCAAATTTAATGTTGCTGTGTTTTGTTTTTTTTTTTTTAACAAAGCACAAACCAGAAAGTCTCACAGAAGGTCTGCCAACCTCCAAATGTCTTCCTAACAGAGGCTGAGCTAGACACACCCCTCCAACAGGTTTGTAATGAGGAAAGAATAGTTTTCCTTGGCAGCCCGCTTTGTGCCCAACTTTCCTTCAATACCCAGGAAAGGGGACAGACAAACCAAAGTTTCTCTTAAAAGGAAAAACTCTGTGGGAATGTTATAGCATGATGATGAGCAGAGACTTGAGTTACAGTCTAGTTAATCCCTGAAGGTATCTCCTTGCCTCTATTGCTATAAATATTGTCAAGGAAAAATAAAATAATGATTATTTATCTTTTAAAATCACAAGGGCCTTTGCCAAGAATCAGGAGCAAGGTGAGAGGAGAATTTTAGAATGTGTGCATTTTGGATTTCAAGTTTCAATGTGGTGTGTTGCTGTTCTTGTCAGCAATTTACACAGAGATTTGCTTATACATATGCAGTTTGTGCAGCTAACAGCATTATTTATCTATATTAGATAATTTTGTAGAATCAGATGCTCCTAGAAGAACACTTCAGGCCACAATAATGCAAAGCACTTCTGCAGAGGTGGAGGGAAAGCAGGCTGGGGGAGAAAGGTAAGAATAAGTGACAGTTTATATAAAAACCAAGGTAGCCTTTAAAAGAAATCAATTTAAATATCAGTTGCAACCTAGAAGAAAACATTTTTCAAAAAGACCTGCTGTTCCCACACACTGATGTGCAAACTGGTGACATTAATTCCATCACAAACTTCACTTGCCAAAAAATGGCAACCTGCTTGGAGAGGAGTCAAAGGCAACGATGGCTGCAAAACTGAAACTGCTACAGTCATTTCTGTAAGAGGGTTAAGTGTACTGCCTAATTTTTTTTTAAGTGAATGAAGTTTGCTCTTAACAGAAGCTAGATGTGCACTGAAGTAGAATAAACCATTTGAAAATTACTTTTAAAAGCCACCAGCAACAAAATATTTCCCTTTGCCCTTTTCCCCCAGTTATTTATTCTGTTGACTAAACACAGCAGTACATGCCCTTTGAGGTGACCCAAGCACCTAAGATATCAGTATGGGGTGGCCAGAGGTGACTGAGGGCCATGAGAAAACATCACTTTTCTGAAAGAGCTTCTGGCAGCCAAAGTATTGCTCGATGCCCAAACTGCTACCAGACCACGCTGGGCTTAGTGAGGTACAACCCGTCCTCCTTGCACAAAGGAAGGTGGAAATACCGTGCTCCAAAAAATGCTGCCCTTCCCTTAGCAAAAGATTTCCATGGCCATATTAATTCTGAAATGTGCTCCAGGGGTGCTTGAAAGAGATGTGAGGGATTTGCTTTCACTGGGAGATGTTGTTTAGTGCAAAATCTAAGCAAGACTCCTGTTGTAGTTAATGGAGAATAACAGGATCCTCAGGGGGAGGATATATACTTGACCTGTCTTAGACACCAATCATAAGTGTGATAGACATGTATGAGATAGATGAGACAGAGGAGTTCCAGATGAGACAGACACCTCTCATGGGATGAAATGTATTACCCTCTGGAAGCACTTATTGCACTGCACTGATTGTAACGGGAGCCAAGGTTGGCTAGCTCACACTTAAAACAGCTAAAACGAAAGACACCTGAGTTAGAGGAGATGAAATCCACTCTTACATTTAAATTTGATTACAAAGAATTGAGTTAGCTGACACAATACTGACCATGACTGATTGGGTCCGTGCTCAGAAGGACAAGTCCAATCCCACACTGAGCTGCAAGGTAGCCACTGTAATTAGTTGGCATGATGCTAACACACTTGTTTTTTCCCAATGCATTCAGTCAACTCATTTTTAACATGGGCAGAATCATTTAGCAGTCAAAGGAGGCAGTCTCAAAAATATGGGACAGTTAAGAATGATGCACCTGAGGTATTTATGGAAAAAAAAATTACAATTCTATTCTGAACACTTCAGAATATACAATGGCAATGAAGAGAAAATACTTATTCCCATTTTAAAATAGGAAATTACATATGTTCTGATGAATCTATGAATAAGTTTGAAGTAAAATTATAATTCTGCATTGCTAAACTGAAAGATTTTTTTAAAAAGCAGAAGTGTATGAATGAAAAAAAAAATCAACACATTCTGCCAATGTAAACCAACAATATTTGAAAATGTTTTCTTTAAAAGAAAATACGAAATTAGCCTATATACTGTCATAAGGTGAGTGAAGCTATCTTGATTTAAACCACCAAAATTTATGTTGCCATAAGGACAGACAAGGAAGTTTATGCATGTATTGAAACTTTAAAATTCCAGCACTACTTACACATATGAAGATATTTATGTAAAATAACAGGTATATAATTATAAAGTGAAGCAAATGACAGCAATAATGCATGAATGATATATTTTGCTAAAGATGACTAATGAACTGAATTTCTATGAAAATATAGTGTGCCTGACATTTTCATACCTACCCAATGAGTTCATAATGATTACTGCTATTACAATGAATACAAAATTAATGAATAATAAATTAAATCCTTACACTAAATTGATATTAGGAGCCTCTTTAAGTCATTTTTTGTAACAGTCAAGCCACAATCCATAATAACCTTCTGAGAATAACAAGTTATGGATTTAATTACAGATAAAAAGAAATATCTTCTATTAAAATGTGGGAAATTATACCCTAAAAATTAAGAATTGAGCAGGTTTTGGAAAGCAGCAAAGAATGTTCATAAACTAAAATAATAATATTAATGAAAAAGGAAATTAGAATGTCATGTTTTTTCTTGTAATATTTTCAAAAGAAATATGCCAGGGTTAGGGTAAAAGATGAACTAGCCAAGCATACTTAGAAAGTTTGACAGGTTTCTGACATATAAATTTAAAGGAGCTCTCTAATTTCTATGTACAAAAATCCTGTCACAAGAATTTAGCTAACAATCAAGTAAGTGTCATGCCTAAATTTGGTAATCATCACTCAGGATTCATCAGAAATCTAAAACATTGAAGGGAATTTTTGTTCTTATAATCTTTCCAGAAATTTTCTGGAGAAAAAAATAATTGCCAGCTCCACAGATAAATAGCATTTTGAAAGTTTAAAGACTCTCAGAAATAAAAGATGCACTACTTTCCTCTGTCTCCTACCACATTTAGTGTTAGAGGTTCTGTATGACAATACTTCATTAATCTGGACATCTTTCAGAATTGAAATAACCATTTCACCATAAATCATAAACATTTTCATTTATCATGATAAATACCAGCATTTAAAAAGTGATTCTGAGAAAGTCATTGCAGTAGCTTGGGCTCCCTGGCACACTTGCTGGAGACCTGTGACTCCCACCTCCCTTGGCACAAGGGCAGAACCCATCTGTGCATTCTGGAACATGTTCAAGAGCTCTTTAAGATCTACACAGAATAGAAGGTACACTCAAGTACATTTCTATCAGCTACAACAGTTCCTGAACAGAACGGTGAAGAACGGAAATTGCACCGATAACTGGAGTTTCAGATGTGAAAAAAAAAAAAAAAAAAAAAAAAAAAAAAAAAAAAAGAATTCAAGAAAGAATTGTGTGTCAACACAGAGAAAGACAGCGTACATTTAAAATCTGTAAAAAGTGGTTTTTCCCTGGAACTGGCTTCTATATGAATGGCTGGATCTGGTTCCTTTAGCCATGTATCCATATCTCCATCAGTGCTCAGAAGGAAGAGTATGGAAATCAAATAGAACTGGTTTCACCTTTTTCAAAAAATATGTACACTGACTTCTAGGAATTCTCTCTTTAATGTGGTAAAGGTATCAAAATAATGCAGAGTATCTTTAAATATGAAGGGTATAAATGTATTGCCTAACTTTAGCCCGTGTAAGCATCAACAAAGACAGTGTTTTTGTTGTGTCTCCCACATAAGTGCCTGGGCAAGGATAGGGCTTGACCAGCAATAGATTTCATATTCCTGCAGGGATCTACCCCAGTTTTACCAATGTGACACCACTGTTCATTAAACCAATAACAGTGGCTTAATGAACATGCGTGCATTGCAAATGTTTATCCAGAATAGGGACTAGGAGCATGAAGGATTATCATCAGTGGCACCAGTGATAACCTAAGAGCCATTACTAGATACACTATAAAATCCACATTGAAACCTATTCCTATGGGTCTAGAACTTGTAGTTATCCATGTGATAGTGAAAACATGGGGTGGACTGTCTGCTGTGTTACTGACCATTCTGTCCTGATAGCTTCCATTTCTACTTTTTCTCAGTGGAGAAATCTGAGATGTAAACATTTTTGGAATGAGGATTCTTATATGCTTACTGCCTTCGTCTAAAGCAAAGATTTATTTAACTGTATGGCAATATTCCACTAAGTTTGTTTAAAACTCTTAAGGGCAAGTTATAATTCATTTTGGTACATACGCCTCTACACATAAATATCTGCCAACTGTAACATTTATGGTTATTTGCTGCATAACAGATATCAGTATATAATGGATATCAGTTTAACAGTTTAACCAAATTAGAGCTCTTAAACTCTCTGATGCTCCTTACCTACATCTAACACAGCAAGAAACCAATATAAAGTGAGAGACAGCTGCACTTATACACTCTGGCAGAATATCAGAGAAGCAGAAGTGATATGTAGAAAAATATGCAAAAAATATCCAAACACTGCCTCATCACCACTTTAATAACCAGAGAAGAGAATCAGCTTCCTTGTCCATATTGTCACCTAGGCAAACAGCTACCCATACCTGCTTTTCCAGCCTTACCATATCTCCCAGCTTTCAGTATTTTTTTGACCCCACCGCTGATTTCAGATATCTAGTTATTCTATGAGAGCTTTGCTGCCAGTAGGAAAAAGAGCCTTGGATAGAATGAGAGGAAAAGGGACTATTCTAAAAAGCAGAATTGCAGGATGACTAAGAAAACCATTGCAAATGTTTGGATACATCCATGTTTACATCAGAAAACCTGAGAGGGGCAAATGATTCTTCAACATAAAAGATACCAACTTACCAACAAATAATAGTCATTTGCATGTTTTACTAAAACTTAAAGAAAACAGAGTAGTGGGAGCTAGCTGCCAAGTGAAAACAGCTTACTTGCCTAAAATGTGACCTAACTTTGAAAACATTAAGTTGCAACACAAAATAACAGGTTTTATAGCAGGTGCATTTCTCAATTTGCAACACCTTGAAAAAACAATGTTAAAATACTCTTAATTTAATATAAAGTAACGTAATAACCTCTCTGACTTCCCAGTTCTCAAGGGGAAATAATTCCTTTTTGAATGTGCAAATCAATTTTACAGCCAAGGGTAGTAACTACACCCAGTGTGGTTGATTTTAGCTGCACATTTCCCATTAATGTTAATGTGAGTTTCACAGCTATATTGCTGCACAAGGGTGCAGGATATACCCTCAAGTTGTTAAATGAATGAAGAGAATGAATACATGGTGATTCCCATGAAGAGGAAAAATGCCAAGGAAAGAAATGTCAGAAAGAATAATATAATACACAAAATCCATTCAGAGAAAGAAGGATGGGGAGGAAAAAAAAGGAAGCATTTTCTGATCTCTTTCCAAAATCAGTTGTGTTATGGGTTCCCTGCAATGATATCACAGTTGAAAAAAGGCTTAACCATCTCCTATAAAAACTCAATCATGAAATCCAGAAGAAAAAAATAATATTTTTCTCAATTAAAGTCTATGTTTCAGATTAACCTACTGTTCTTTAGACCGAGATTTAAAGCTTTATCTCTTTTTGCTCTGGATTATATATAAAGTCAAGAACTGTCAGAAGAATATTTTCCTCAGTGCTGCAGCCCCATGGCTCTTGACTGGAGCAACAGTTTGTGTGGCAGAGATGACCAAGGTTAAAAACTGCTCAGCAAAAAAAACAGTGCTACCAATGAAGTTCTACTCCAGCTCCAACTGCAACCACTGAAATATTGCAACCTTCTCTTATTAGGTTACGTCTAAGATTTGGCCATCAAATCCTGACCTCCATTTCCACAGTACACACCAATCTGTCCCAAACCATTACTTTTTGATGGTCTGCATTCTTTCTCCACATACAGTAAGAATTTCATTGTCACCAAATGCTTATATTGGGTATTTTAGTTCATGAAGCAAAATCAGAGGGAATGAACACTTAATTGTGTGTGAAATCACTGCAGACCTAAGGGGCTGTCTGGGGTTTAGGAGCACAGCTGAACACCTTGAACTCCTCTGAAACATTTACTGTTTCTGTCCTATACATATATATATACACATACAGACATCTTCAGTAGCACAAAGAACACCACAATAAGTGAAAACAATAATTTTTAGTTTAGTCTGATAAAGGCATGAATACAACACAAGGAGAAGACAATCAACATTATTAGACAAATGACACATATAAAAATCTTCATTGTCTTCATAATAATGTTAAAACAATTCTTTGTTTTGTGTTATTTTTCTTTCTTATTTTCTTATATATTGCTGAAGTACTTTAGCAGTTTAAAAGCCTTCTTGATTAAACAAATCCATTCACAGAGTAGTCATAGAGGCAGTGAAAATGCCCACAAGAAAAATGGGAACATTTTGCATGCATTTAATTTTTGTATTTAAAAATTCCAGTAATTTTTTTTTATTTCTAGTACCTTTATTAAGTACAATAAATGCGTCCTTTCCTTTCCTTTCCTTTCCTTTCCTTTCCTTTCCTTTCCTTTCCTTTCCTTTCCTTTCCTTTCCTTTCCTTTCC
>VZUI01054268.1:0-14837 GCA_013401135.1 Cettia cetti
TGCTCCAACAGAGCCACACCTGGCACTGCAGGAGGGCTGGACTGGGCTGCTGCCAGCACCCTGACCAACAGGGTGCCCTGGGAGTGCTTTCTTTTTGTTTCTTGGGGTTTTTTTACTACTGCATTTTTCTTTTTAATATTCTCAGTAAAAAACTGTTATTCCTGTTCCCATATCTTAACCTGAGAGCCCCTTTAATTTCAAAATTATAATAATTCAGAGGGAGGGGGTTTATATTCTCCATTACTAGGAAAGCTCTGCCTTTCCCTGGCAGACACCTGTCTTTCCTAACCAAGACAACATAACCTCCTTTTCCCTGAAGCAGACGCAGGAACTGAACTCAGTTCTCCCTATTCCAAAGGATAGACAGGTGCAGTAAACAGCTTTTCCTCAGACTGATGACATAAAGAATAACTGCAGCTGAGTGGCTGCACTGAACAGATTCAGGCCAGCCCGGACTGGGTTTTCTTTAAGGTCATTAGGCCTGATGTACTGGGGACTGAAAAGGCAGGAAAAGAAGAGTGCCCAGCTCTGCTTCCCTGACTCTGTCCCCTCACAGCCACAGGGGACAGGTGACTTTTTGCTGATTTGCAGGCTGCTCAATCCCATGAAGTACAGATAAGAGGGTGTGCACAAAGCTGGAGCACAGCCTCAGCATCCCTGCTGTGGGGCAGGGACAGTGCAGCTGCTTCAGGGCCTGCAGTGGCTGTGATGCCTTGGGATTTAGCTTTTACGTTTTTCAGATCTGTACTGTTTTAGTGTATAACTCTAAAACTCCATAGCCTGTTAGCTACTGTTCTCCTGTTTTATTCAGACAAAACAATTTCTCTCTAGGCCTGAAGCTCAAGGATACCTCACTGTCTCAGCCCCTGAAAAATGTAAACAATAGTGAATTAGGGGGGAAAATTAGAGTAAATTACTTCATTACCTGAAGCTGTAATTGGAGAATTAACCCCCAATATGTAAATGGACCAAACTTATTTCTGTCTGAAAAACTCGTGACCCACCCACCTTGGGTGCAGCCTCCGAGGGGTCTGACTGCCCAGGGTGTCTCTATTGAAGGCCTTTAATAAACACCCACTTTATTCTCTAACTCTGTCCAGCCTCTGTTCTAGGGAGCCACCCCAAGGCATCAGCTGCAGTCATCCCCAGAGGTTCAGGGTCCCACAGCCTTCCTGCAGTGGGCACAGCTTACTCTGGCCACACAAATCGGTTCCATGATGACCAAACAGAGATATTTTTCACTTTGGTTGCTGATCAGGGCACAAGATTTTGAAACAGCATTCCTCTTTTTAGGTTTTGTAATACATTTCCCACAAAGTTAGCTCCAGAGAAGTAATAGCACAAGGTCAGTTAAACTTGTTATATGAATATTACACTTGGTAATGATCTGAACTTTAAAAAATATCTGCTTCCCATTTCAGAAATGAGACAGCTCAATTCCTTCCTACGTTTCATTTGTTTTAAAGCAGAGAATGGAAGTGGTATCAATTTTTCTGCCAGCACATTAAACCATGTTTTTATTAACAAGTAATTGCATTGAGTCTTGGTAAGCAGCAGTAGCAGCAAAAAGGACTTCTGAAAAGCTGAAAAATGTATTTTAGAGTCCTTTGAATAAAATCGTAAAACTGCTCTAGCAGGATATTTCCTTTCCTTGAGCATAAGATGGGAGAATTTTATATAGGTTATACAGCTGAGAACTATTTTAAATCTCGTTTTGAACTGAAGCAATCTACGAAGTGAATGCTCATCTGGGTGAAAAGACACCCTGTCCTTTTTTTTTCTAGACAAAACAAGCACAAAATACCTGAATGCTTTACAATTTCAAGTGAAAGTCAGAGGGAAGTCCACATTTGAGTTATGTGTGGAATCATTTCATCTCCAGTTTTGGACTAGTATGGATCAGCAGGGAGGGGGAGAGGTTAATCTTTCCTGTGGTAATTTTCCCAGGACCATCTCCTGTGTGGATGTGGTTATACCCACATAAAGGTTCCAGTGGAAAAGAGTCGTTGGTACATGAGACTGAAATGTGATTAAATGAAGCGGCACCTGCCTTGCCAGAGAGAACAGGGAGAAGAGACTTTATCACCCTGTGTGGTGGAGCAAGGGAGAAAACCATGGGCTGATGAAACCTCTGATCTTGCAATGAAGAGCAGAGCAAAAGTAATGGTTGGAAGCTAAAGTCAGATAAGATCCAGCAGAAATGGTTTTTTTCAGTTGCCACAGCCCCGGCATGGATAGGAAGGTCAGGTGTCTCCAGGGGATTTCAGGGGTGAAAATCCCTTGAGGTGGTGAAATAAATGAGAGATGGCACCTGGTGACCTGAAAAAGAACCATTTTAATAAGCAGCAAAACAGCCAACGGCAAACCCTGTTCAATGTGGGGTACACAAAAAGGAGGGCCAGGGGCCTACAGTAACTTCTGTAGGGTAGGATGAGGGCGGAGTCTGAGGGCAGGGAGCCAATCAGGAGAGAGGATTGGGAATATGCAAATTATTACAGCAAAAAGTAACCAATGGTAACAAGGGGAACGGAGAACTTTCTGGTCTAATCTGCATAGTGAGCTCCCATGAGGCCTTGCAGGTGAGATGTCTCTCACCCTGACCAGGGGGATTTTTGCCCATGGCCTCAGCTCGAGGCTTTCCTCACCCCAGCATCACTAGGACAATGTGCTGAGGGATGCTGTGTGTTCTGCTTCTCTGAAGGAGGCTGCACCTCTGAGCTGTGGTGCCTTTGTGAAAGACGCCAGGTCCTGAGCTCAGAACGGGGAGTGTCCAAGTGTAAAAGCCTGAAAATGAACAGGATTCTGACTGCACATGAGACAGTCCCTCACAGGCCTTAGCACTCAAAGGGTTCCCTCTAAAGTTTAGTCCAGCCCAGAGCTGCCATTCCTGCAGCCATGAGTTCAGTGGGCTTGGTGGCAGCCCTGTTATCCAAGTGCGGTGACAGGATCATGGCTGCAAGCAGCTGGAACTCAGATCTTTGGAGAAAGGTGTTAAAATCAGGAGGGGGGGCCAGGTGACCCACTGTGGTCCCTTCCAGCCTGACCCACTCAGTGATTCTGTAGCATCTCGGATTTTCAGGAGGCCCCCTTGGATCACATGGCAGCAATATCTGAAACAATATTTCTGTTTTTATGTTTTGTAAGTCATACATTTAAGTAAGACTTTCCTGGGGGAGGGGGACAAAAAAATAAAGGAGGTTGAGCAAATGGTGTTTGTGAACAGTGCTGAAAGTTCTCTTCAGTGAAAATTGGCTGGCAGGGATAGGCATGGGGCACAGCCAGTGGTGTGCCAGGGTGGTCAGGGGGGCTTCCAGCTCAATTTACCAAATCCAGGAGCTTGGGAAAGCCCAAGTCATTTGGTGGCATCATTCCAGGCCAGCAGCTGGAGTAGGGTGGCTGTGAAGGGGGACAGAGCTCTGACACCTGTCCCATCACTGTGTGAGACTGCAGGCACAGGGCAGGCTTTTCCCACTGCTCAGGGATGTCCTAAAGCCTCGGGGTGGGCTGGACACCCCAGACACCTGTCCTGCTGTTTTTCTTGAAGCACTCAAACTTCATGTAGAGATTTCTCTGAAAAGATCCAGGGACAGACAGAGTGCCTGCCCCTCTGAATCTTAGTGGCAAGATGCTCACTGACCTCGACAAAACCAGGATTTCACCCTTGCTTTTTATGGCAAAAGAACAGTGTACCAGCCTAAACAAAACATTCAATAAGTTTTTAAGGCCAAGATATCCCATGGAAACGGTGCCTCCTCTATCTCCTCCTTCTCTATCCAAATGTACAATTTCATTTTAAAAGCCTCTGCAGGCTGTTGCAGCAATTTTGTAATGTGAGGTTAGAGAGAAGCTGAATTTTTCTATAGAATAAAGAACCAGTTTGATTAGAACATGGCAAACCTCCCAACAGCTCTGCAAATACTTCTTTTGTGCAGTGTTTATAGCACCTGTTGGCACAGCTGGCACCTTGTGGGTTTCTACAGGTTTCTTTAAAGCGTTCTGATAACACTAAAAACATTGGTAACACTGAAAACCAGGGCTCAGACTTCAAGCCTCTTTTCACCTTGTCTTGCAATGAAGCACATTCATATTAAGGTTAATATCAGAGAGGGATGAAAATACACCTTAACTCTGGATTTGGTGGTGGTGGAATTTAATTAACTTTGAACCACAGTTTGGCTGGATGTGTGGGGGTCACTGTGGGAGTAGTTCAGCACTCAGCTGGAGCGCCTGGCTTTGGCAAGAATCAATTCTGACCAGGCTGTGCCATTTCAGGAAGAGACTGGACTCCATGTCCTTCCCATCTATGGTGCAGCACGTGTTCTGCAGCCACCAGAGGCCAGCAGGAAATATGTGAAGAATGTACAAAGTAAGGAAGGTGAAAGCAGACAGACGGAAATTTCACATATTCTAAAATCATGCTTGCTTTTAAAAAACAGGCTGTGAACCCTGTTTGTTATTTTTAGTCAAGCTGATGAAAATGTGCTCTTGATAAGGAGCAGACTCTAATGGGAGGGAGGGAGACAGGCCCAGGGCAGGTTGTTATTAAGGCCAGTTTAGTTGGCAGCTGTAGAAGTAAAGAGTCGTGCTGCTCTTGGTTAACAAGCAGCAAATGAGGGGATTGAACAAACTCACAGATCATTAAACAAAGGGAAAGTTCACTCGACATCAAAGAGTGTGCTTTGGTGTTTAATTTGTACTTTAACAAAAGGGGGGGAAAATCCTGAGGCTAAATATTTCTGCAGGTCTTGTGCAGTCTCCATCAGACCTGCTTGGGAGCACTAGGGCCACAGAGAGGAAGGTTTGTGTCACTCCTCATTCTTGTGGGGATGTCTGCAGGAACATCTCTCTCCTCAGACATCATTTATCTACCAAGTTCCACCCTCTCTGTAAAATCCTGTCATTTGGGGAGCTGGGGACACATCTTTACAGGTCAGGGAAAGGGCTGCAGCCCCAGGATTAATCCACTGGGGCAGTCACAGACCACATCCCCAGTCCAGCATCATGCCCAGCCCATTTCCCTCAGAAGGCAATGCAAGGACTGCTGTCAGTCACTTTGCCTGATTGTAATTTGGATACATTCTTGAAAATCAAAAAATCAGAGGTTGAACAGAATTGCAACTCACATGGGGCTGTTTGTGGCTTCTTGTGATTTGGATGTTATCCACATCACGTGGGCACAGGCTGTGCTCTCCCCTGTGCAAGCATGGATGTGAGTCCATAAGCCTGACATATACCCATTCAAAATGGGAACAGAAATTCTGTAATATTCTCTTTACTGCAGTCTAAAAGAGAAGAAAGCCCATTATTTACATACAGCATCAAATTTCCTCCTGATGTTACATGGGCGTCTTCCTGCTGTCTCACTCCTACTAAAATCTCTATCTGAGCCTCTAGTTCAACCCAGAGACTAATAAGGGGAGAAAGTGGTAAAGGTGATGTGTAACATATAGAAAGACTGCTGGAAAAAAAAAGGTTTGCAATAAAGATGCTCTGGTACTTCAAAGAAAACTAAATATTTATTTTTATAGCTTTTTATAGTGCAAATGTTCTGTGCCAAAGCCGGTGGAACCTTGTGTATTAATCACTCTGACTGTCCAGATTTTTATTTTAAGGCTTGGTCCCTTAGCTATTTGGAAAGAAGCATAAATATGTGATTTAAAGCAGGGGGATGGAGCACCTGTATACAACAAAGGACACAATTATATATCCTACAATTTAAAAAGGAAAAGACACTTGGTTTCCTCTCACCAATCACACTTGCTCAGAAAGATGGCCATCTGATTACTTTGTGCTTTGAAATGACTAGAACAGCCTGTGCTGGCTTTTTTTTGTTATTATTATCTTTTTTTTTCCTTCTTCTCTCTCCTGCCTCTTGCCCATAACAGAGCTGTGGGAAATCATTTGAATAGAAATCCTAGCAGCAGTAACAATCAAAGAACTATTATGTTCTTAATTCAGAGTCAAGTTAAAAAAATCATTGTGGGGTGTTTTTGTTTTTTTTTTTGTTTTTGCTTTTGGGTTTGGGGGTTTTGTTGTGGGGTTTTTTTTTGTTTTGTTTTGTTTTGTTGTTGTTGTTGTTTTTGGGGTTTTTCTTTGCCTGTTCTCTGCTTTAAATTTAATGCACCTCTGCCACTGTGGTTCATTTTGGAGTTGGTGCTGATGTAGGCAGTTGATGGCAGAGGGGAGCAGGGGTTGCCCCTTCTGCACCCTGTGCATGCTCAGCAGGACAGGAGCCTCACAGCCACTTTGAGCCATCAGCAATGTTTTATCTCCCCCTCCCAGCAGCAGAATCACTGCAGGGATATCCCAGGATTGCTCTGCTGGGCTTGGCAGGGTTGCTGCCCCAGCCTACCAGGGCCACTCTATTTTGTCATGACACGCATTTCTCAGCTGACTCTTTTGTCTGTCTCCTCTGCACTTCTTGAGGCAAAAATCACACTGCTTAGTGCTTTTTAACTGGAATGTCACATGTCATTTAGGTTGTCTTTGCAAGACAATATAATAATTTGTAACTCTCTGTAACAAACAGAAGCCAAATAAGAGAATGGGCTCTGTCTCTGCTCTTGTCATCAGCACCAGGTCCAGGAGGTTCTGCTGGAATAATTCTGCCCCATCACTTCCTACAGGATAGGTTTGAGGCAGCTGCTATGGTTTGCAATGAGGTTGATAAACTCCTTGTCCGAATTTTTGGGGCTGAATTTAGTCTGTTAGGGTTGGGTTTGGGGCCACATGTTTAATATCTTTCAGCACCTGCACAGCAGCCAGCCCTGGGGAATGAAGAGATTAAACATTGTGGTTTGATCCTCAGCTCCTTTTCAGAGCTACTAAATAAGTTAGCTGCTGGTTTCTGTCCTGGTTTGGAAGCCAACACCATTCAAAGGTGTATTTCACTGGTGTGGGAAATTAGCAAACATTACCCAGCATTATAATTTGCAGTTTGTTTTCTCTCTGAAGCAAACGGATATAAATTGTTTAAAAGGGCAAAACTATTCAAGAGAAAAGCATCCAGGCACCCAAAGACCAGTTTCTAGCAGATAAGGAGATATTATTGACATGAACAGGGTAAATGTAATTTTTACCATGCAGCTACCAGGGATCACTGTGGTCTCCTGGGAAGGCAGCAGGCTCTGGGCTGCCCACTGCTACACTCAGATTATTTTGGAGCTCCCCATTGTCACTGCTGGTATTTTAAGTGAGCCTGCCTGCCTGCACACGGGAGCAGGAAGGGTCAGGGATGGGCATTGTTCGATTTCAAACAGCACTTGAACTTGACAGCACGTGTTTGTCAAAAGTGGAGCTGTGTGCATCCCCTCCAGGGGATCTCTCGGGGCTGTGCAGCTTGGGACAGACCCTTGGTGGTCCCCACACCCTGCCTGGCCCCCAGGCCAGGAGCTGCTCTGGAGGCTCTGTGAGCCCAGGGCAGCAGTGCTGGTGTCCCCTGAGCTGGGCACCCAACGCTGCACTGGCAGAAGGGGCCAAGCCTCTGAAATCCCAAAACCACCCTTGGCTTGACTGACTTCCACCAAGCACTGGAGCTGCTCTTTTACTGGACTTGTCTCAGATTTTGGCACCGAGAAATCATATCTCAGATAAGTCTTGGGATGTGCTTTCATTTTTAGAATTGAAGAAAGAAAGAATTTGTTTATAAGGGAAATTTATTGGGTTTTCTCTGCTGTGGGAGAGATCAAAGCTTCTGGTATGTTCTGAAAGAAAATATTTTTACTGCTTTTCAAGCAGTTTTGGCTTCTCACTGAAGAGACATTCCTGCTTTCAGGCAGCTGGCTGATCCTCTCTGGAGCTGTAGTGAGGTCACTGCCCCTGCTCTGATGCTGCTCCACATTTCTGCTCCCCAGTGCAGAGGGATGGAGCTGCCCCTGTGAGAGACTGTCAGGAATGTTTACACAGTTTCAGCTGAACTGAGAAAAAGACAATAAACCAGCCTACAGTCTCATTTGTAATTACCCAGTGGGAAGGAAATTAAAGTGACAGCACTGAAGTTTTCACTCTCTGCTGGTAACATTTAGACATGGGGTTACACTTGGTAAAGGCAAAGTAATCAGCCACGTACACAGCCTCACACAGCCCCATTCCATGCTGCAAAGCAGCAAATTTCAACTGCCAGTGAGCCCAGCCAGGTCCTTTTCTCCCTCATCCAGGTATGCCATGCATTTTATTAGCCTCCTGTCATGCTGGTGCAGACAATGACATAATTGAATTTAAACAAACTAGACTATAGTCTCCTATGGTCTAGTGAATATTTATGTCACTCAAGCATCAAGAGACCTCTGGAGGGGTTTGGAGTTCTGTTCTTTTTTTTTTTTTTCCCTTAAATACTTAAAAAAAAAAAAAAGTCAATGACATTTTCTGGACTAAATGGTTGGAATAGAGCTGCACAGAGATTTGGGTGGTCATATGCTTTTTGTGTGACACAAAGAAACAGGATTAGTTTTACCTGGAAGGCAGAGTCATGAGGCTCCCCACAGGCATCTCAGGAAATGCTGATTTTTCCTGACTGGGGTGGATAAAAGATTCTGACACAAAAGGTTACTTTTAAAGAAAACATCTCCTCCTCAGAGGATAAATCTTTAGCTCTGATGTAACACTAACAAATTGTTATTAACAAATCTATTTCTTAGGTTGGGAGAGCTGTATGTATATCATGTTGAATGCTGCTCAGGAAATGGGGCAGGGAGAGCAGGGAAGGGATACTGTGGCTTTCACTTCAGGTGTGGAAAATTGCCCAAGCTGCTGGTGAATAGGGCCAGGTTCTTGGCTGTATAAATGTGTTGGCTCCAGTTTAGAGTAGGAGGAATATGGGTGCATATAGTTTACCTTCAGTTGGACCTTGAACACTCATTTTATGGAAAATAATGGAAATGGTGAGGAGCTTCTTCTGATGGAGCTTCTCCTCCATCTGCAGCACCCAGAGGTGTTTTTGTCACCCACAGCAGCACGAGGGCTAAAATGAGTCTGCTCAAGGGTCCAGGCTGACCCTGAGCATGGAAAATCAATCGCAGGCTGACTTCAGCCCACAGACATGAACAGCCTGTGACCTTCACCTCCTGGGGATGGTGGGACGTTCTGCAGGCACTGAACTGCAGTAGCTCCAGGAGATGTGATGGTTGATCTCATGTCCAGCTCAGCAGAAGAACTAGCATTTAAGAACTTTTTGTGCTTTTCTTCTTTTTCCTTTCATTCTTTTTTTTTTATCTGGCTGCAACCCCCCTGGTTAGCAGGCAAGGACCAGGCACTGAGAACAACTCCCTCTGTGGTTCTGCTAGCTGAGGCCTTCTCCCTCTGCATTAAACTTCCATTGTATTTAGAATAAATGTTTCCTGCATTCTATCTGAAATAAGAACCAAACTTCTGTAGTAAAGTAATTCAGATGGGGGTCACAGGTTGTTATATTGCAAGTCAGACATTCTTTAACTTTGCAGAAAATCCTGTGCTAGGCCCTTTACCAAGAAAGTCCGTTTGTTTTTAAAAAAACCCTTAATCAATAAATCCTAATTAAAATCATACGTCAGATAACTAGTAGTCCTTAAGATTTTGGTTTTATACCCGGGAGGATTCTAGCTTACTGATGACATAAGTGTATTTATTTACTGACTAGATCAATAGCCTGCTCAATAATTGGTTTTTTGCCAAGGTTACAGGCATTTGTGAGGAAATAATTAAAACTGTTTGTGATGATGGATTTTTTTGAAACTTGCTGTAATACCTGAAGGAACTCCTGCCTGAGTGCCTCGAGTCTCAGACAGAGCTGTGTTTAATTTTATGTGCACTACAGTCCTCCTAGCCCTCTCTAATAATTAGATTTGTTAATTTTCTATGACCTGCCTTCCAAAACTTGGCACCCATGTGGCCACAGTATGTGTCCTAAAGCTGATATGGAGAAGCATATCACATTTACAGCATTTCCAGTTTTAAATTTGGTGACATTTGTCTGCAGTGGTTGTTGGGAAATGCTGATGTTTGTTACAGGGTTTTGATGCAAAGACCTTTGAAGCTCCTGGGTGAGCTGTGGACAGGGTTCTGTGACACTGCAGGATGTTAGTGTGGGTAAAGATCTCCTTTCATTTGCAGTATTTCTGAACTGCCCTGTGTGGGTATTTATAAGGAGTGCTCACACTATTCCCTGGAGCCAACATACAGAAGATGGTGAAAGTGATTAAAAGTCCTGCTTTGAAGCACCGTGTCCTTTCATCAGCAAGTCTCAGTGAGGGTGGCTGGTAAATCCCTGCAGTTCTGTCAGGGTCAATCCAGCAGCAGCAGCAGCAGAGGGCTCAGCCAAGCAGTGACAGAGTGGCTATGAGAAGCAAAAAATCTGGGGAAAATGGAAAATCCACAGAGCAGCTAGTCTTTATTTTGTGACAAAGAGGGTCTGAGAAAGATCAGATGCTTCCCTGAACTGTAGTTCCAGAAAGTTCTTCAAACCAGCAAAATGCCTAAAAACTCATTTGGTTTCAGGTTAAACACTCGAGTACTTCCATTGAGTTTCGGGGGGCTGACTAATGCAGGAGATTTCTTTCCATGGGTAGCTTTCCTTGGTTGTTAATTCCAGAGTACTTTGTCACTCGTGAGGCTGAGGCCTCCTGCTCTTGTCCTTGGCAGAGCTGTGTCAGCAGATCCCCTCTCTGCCAGCAGGGAATCTGCTCCAGGCAGGGGCTGATGTGCTGGCACACACCCTCGCCTGCTGCACAGCTCAGTGATAAATACGTCTGACTTCTGCATCCCAGCCTTTTCCCAGGGCATCTGTGTGTGCACAGAAGCCAGCCATACATATTTATTACTGAGATGGAACAATAATTAGGAAATGTTTCATTTGAGTTATGCTCCTTACGCTGTTGCTCGGTATTGTGCACAAACATCTCAGGGAGTAAACACGACTTGATTGCAGTGGCACAGAAGGAGAAGAAATATCTCTGGTAGGAGCAGAGCCTCCAGACTGATCACAGGGACAGCTTTTATCATGCTCTTTCTTCATCCCTTCTCCCCTAGGTTAAGACTCAAGTCATTGATGCAATATCCCAGAAATAACATTTCAGTCTATTCCCAGACGACGTCCTCAGCTGTGTATTTGGAGCCACTTGCACATAAATTACAGGGAAAGCTTATAGGAGCATAAAGTATTTTCAGTAAAACCCAAACCCTTTGACTTTTAAGCTTGCTCATGACAAACATCCCAACTACGGAAAAACTGGAGCACATCCTCAGAGAACAGAATCTTTCAGTCTTCATAATCATTTAAAAAGAGAAAGATGTCACAGATGGGATGGTTAGAAATGAGCAGCCTCTTGAATGCCAGTGTATCATGGCAGCCAAGCAAATAGTTGACTTTCTCAGATTCAATCCTGCTTTTTTTGCACATCCCTAATTAAAACTGAGGTGTAAACCACAGATTTTGTGCTTAAAACTTATAAAAATACATATGCACACATACATTTATTCATGCATTTATGTAAAGGTATTAACATGAAAATGTGTTCTTCACTGGAACTCTAATACCTCCAACAGGAAAAGCCATCAGGTCCTTGAATTATCTTTCTCTGACAATATCATAAACCTAAAGAACTACTTAGACTAAGTGCTTGCTTTTACATGGCTAAATTTAGGTAGGATGATTCACTCTTAAGAGCTGGATTTGCATAACAAGACAATGGTAGTTAAGCACCTAAATGCCTAGAGCAGATTTTCCAGCTTCCTTACATCCCCAAGCTGTCATTGATCTCTGTGCAACAGAAATTCTAGAAAGCCAAACCCCATTTGTGGATACAAAACATCCATGTCGCAAGGACATGGCCCTAAAGTTTAGTTTCTCATTTTGAACCTATCTGCAACATAGTTATATTATTTATATGTAGTTAATACTTGCCCTCCTCAACAGAAGAGCCTCAGAAAGGTCTGCACAAGGAAGTGAAGTGATGGAATCAGTCAATGCAACCTTGATGGAATTAGATTGGCACCAAAGCATACTAGGGGCTCTTTAGTTGGGGTCAATCTTCAACACACAGGCCTACAGCAAAGCAAATTACTTCTCATGAAGAGAAGGAAAGAAGAAATTCAACTTTATGTGCTTTGAATATGTGGCTGGAGTAGGAAAAGCCTTTTTCACTGATTCAGTTGAGTTAAAAATAAATATTTTCTTTGAAGTGTTCCTTGGCATGTCTCAAGCTACAAGATTATTTCAAAAAAGCTAATGCAATCAAACTATGCATCCAGAGCCTGCTGCCATTGCTCCTTGCTTTCAAAGACTCTCAGGCATCCTCATGGGAGCATGCCCTGTAAAAGCACCGTTTTCTCCAGTTAACCAGAAAATAGAAACCCAAGGACAACCCATCCAAAACCAGCATCAATTTCACAGGATGACAGCTTCTGGGTTTGGAAGGAATTGTATTTTGCGTATCTGTAGGGCTGACAAAGTCAAACTAATAAACAACCATCAATTAGCTTCCAAATGTTATTTCTTCTTTGCATTCTCTATGTACTGTGGCTGGCTTGGTGGCAGACAAGTGAACTTTGCTACACCTGTGAGACCCTGGGCTTTTCAGCTCTCCAGGGACTGGGCAGTGCACAAGCCCTCTTGTTCTTGAAGCCTTCAGGTTTAATTCTAAGTTCAAACAGTCTCTTTAGCAAAATTAGTAGAAACTGATTCCTTTCCTTCCTACACCTACCAGATCATGTATTCACGAGTTTGTTGTTTTAAGGAAAATAAGCCACAGGCTGAGCAGAACATATGAAAGGTGTTCCCCTTAGTATTTTAAACAATGCAGGTGCTGTGAGTCAATCCTTGTCTCTATTTCCTCCTTACTCAGATGCATCAGGAGTTGATCCTTATCCTTACTAGGACATCTCCTCTGTGCTCCCATTTCTTTCTGTGCAGTTTTGGGTTCAGGTTTCCATGATAGCAGTAGACCCTTCAGTGAGGAGAACGGGTCTGCTCTGTCAAAATTTGCTCTCACTTTCTCCTCCCAGACTGGTAATTACATTTTCTGTCAGGAGATTAGCTGCTCACTTGCCCACCTGAGATTTGCTCTGGGCACCAGCCAGCTCTTTGAACAAAAATGTGTCCTTCTGACTATAAGCTTATCAAGGCTGTGCAGCCCTCCTCTGTGAGCCTTGTGCTAAGGAGGGGAGCCTCTCCTGACACTGCCAGGGATCTCTGGCCAGAAATCTCCAGGTTTCCAAAGGTTCTGGGGGAGATGTGGAGAAAATTTTGCTCTCAAGGACAGCTGGGAACAGGGCAGAGCACAGCACCAAGCAGTGCAGACTGAGCACAGTGCATGCACATGCATCAGTGTGCAGCCACTGTCCACACCTGCACTGGCAGTCACTCCTAAAGAGGAGCAGCCCTTTCACAGCAGCAGTTTTCTCTGGTAACATTTCCAGGCATTTTTGTGCAACTTGTTCTTCAAACTTGACCCTGCAGCATCCCCTTGGAGGTTGAGCAGGTGTAAGGAAGCATTTGGTACCTGCTGCTTTGGATAAGCAGGTGAAAAATACTGCAAACATCCAACTTCATGTCATTCTGGTCCATGGACCATGGACAGAAATTGGATTTTCCCCAAAATCTGGTTTTATTATCAGATTAGATCCTCTCCCAAGAAATTTGTAAATGAGAGGACTAAAACTGTATGGATTGGTACCTGTCACAGAATTGGTGTTGTCCCAGTGAATTATCATTTATGAACACTGGACAGAGCAGAATAAAATAAACCTCAAGTCATCTCAGAAATAATAAGGGATATGCAGCCTGTGTCCTTAATAACCTACTGTAGTGAGCTCAGCTACTGCTTCTTAATACTGAATATTCATGAAGTCATTAAATGAATAATTGGGATACATTTACACTTTATTACTGTTATGGAATAGCCTGGGCACCTTAATAAGATGCTGATGATTCATTTTGGCATGACAGGAAGAGGGTGCAGAGGGAATTTGTCAGTGTGACTTGCTAATGCAAAAATAATTGTTCCATTTTCCAACTTTAATGTCAAGAAAGACACTGATGTTTAAGAGTGGTTCTGCCTCGTAGTCCCTTTCAGTGGGTATTAGAGATCTGTACAGAGCCAGTGCTCTTTCTGTGTCTTCACTAAATGAAGAACTGGGGAAGAGTAGGTAGAAATACTCCCCAAAAAACTCAGAAATTAGTAAGAGCTCCTGCATGGTGCAGATCAATTCTGATGCACTTGATAAATGAGAGGGATTAGATAAGTAATCTGATTAGAATGTTACAGTCATGGAGGGAGCTTTCCATTACAGTGAGACCTTCACTCTAAAAATATAATGAAACTTTTATGGATCAATTTAATTATAAGTCAGTTACACAAATATTTACCATGGCTAGATATTGAAAAGTTACACTCCTCTACTATAAGTCCGCTACATGAATACATCTGCTGTAAAGATATAAACTGATTTCTAAAGGCAGTAGAAATGAAAATTTAAATGAAAACTGGGTTTAAAATCTGTGTTGACTCAATCCAGTGTGCTTATTTTTGTGATTTTTAGTCATGGTGATGTCTCTTTGGGACTACCTAAAAACAGAGGCCAGAAAAACATCAAGGGAATAAGGAGCAGTTCTAGTTATTGAAGAGCCTTCAGGTACATTTAGGGCAGACAAAGCCCCCCAGGGGCTGCACCCAAAAATGGACCAGGGGTCATGGGTTTTCACAGTTTGATAAGTTTGGTCCATTTGCATATTGGGGGTTCATCTTCCAATTACAGCTGCAGGTAATGAAGTCATTTACCCCAAGTTTTCTCCCCCCAACCCACCTTTGTTTCCATCTCTCAGGGCCTGAGGCAGTGAGGTGTCCTTGATTCCCAGGCCTGGAGAG
>VZUI01054269.1:0-14754 GCA_013401135.1 Cettia cetti
TTCTTTTCTTTTCTTTTCTTTTCTTTTCTTTTCTTTTCTTTTCTTTTCTTTTCTTTTCTTTTCTTTTCTTTTCTCCTCTGCCAGAACTACATCAGGTTTCCCCTTCCTTTCAGCAGGGAAATTGGCATACCTGAGCAGATTCCCTGGAGAGGAGAGTGGGAAGCACCGAAGGAGGCATGGAAGCACAGGAGAAGGTGAATTACAGAAGCCCAGCTTGCACACAGAGGTTCCCACCAGGCAGCACAGGATAAGCAGCCCTGGGAGCATAAATTAAGACAGATGATAAGGCAGAATTTCCCCCCTAACAGCTACACATGTTCCCAGGATTGACTCCAGAGGCGCCTGTCATCGGGTGTCAGACAAGGAGCAGCAGCAATCAGAGGGAATTAATTCCCTGCCTTTGTTCCTTGCAAGCATGTGACACTTTCTCCCTTCTTTAGATGGAGTGAGTGATTTCACAGCCTAGAAAGACGTGGTTGGGTGACAGGAGCTGGCATCAGGTCACCTGTGCTGTCACTGCAGGGGCAGCAGAAATGAGGGCTGGTTTGAGCTCTGGAGATCAGCTCAATCCCAGGCACCAAGTGCTCCAGCTTTTGTTGAGACTCTTCCCTTCTGGATAAACAGGAAAGCAGGGCCACATGGCAGGGAGCTGCCTCCACAATGGCAAATACTGCTAGCAATCAGGGCATATTGACATCCTCTGTTTGCTCACTGCTTTGGAACACTGTTCATCCTTGGCCACAATTCCCACTCCGCCACCCGTCCACGCTCCTTTGCCGTCCCCACAGATGTGCCAGGGCCAATCCTGAGCCTCCAACCAGCACCAGCAGCTCTTGCTGACTCAGACCTAAGGGATGTGCACTTTTGGGGTGCAGACAGACTTCCTCCCCTCTTCCAGAAAGATTTCCACCGAGGATCTTGCTGTCAGTTTTGGCGTGCAGGAAGGAATTTCCTCTCCTGCAAAGGAGCCAGATCTATTTTAAGCACCTGACCTGCTGAAACTTGGGACAAATCTCCAGCCTAACTGGGCATGGCACAGCCAAGACCAGCCTACATTTGGCTGTTGGCTCTTTATCTCTGCCTGGAGGTTTGGGCCAAGCCTGAATTCATCCCACTGGAATGAGGAGTTTTACAGGAATTATCAGTTCCAGTGCTACTGATGCTCCAACATCTGCACTGCCACAAACCTGACACGTTTCCAATGTTCTGTACTTTGCAGTTCATCTGTGCCTAAAGGCTTTCTCCCCTCCCCAGGAATGCCAGAAACACCAAGGTGGCTTTCCCACCGCTGGCTCTGGGACCTCAGAAATAAATGACACAGAAAGACCTGGAATTCCTGCGTGTTTGAGGGATTTCTTCACCCAGCTGAGTCCCCAGCAGGCCACAGAGCTCCTTCCCTCACATACCCTCGGCCCTACAGGAGGAAAAAAGCCAGAATGTCTGAGCTGAAAATGATTTGGGGTGCAAACACTTATTATTCCACCCCATTTTCACCAGGTAAGGAGCTCCTACTCCACAGCTTGGAAGGAGGAGGAGGATGAAGGCTGAGGGATGTTTTGCCAGGCAATGAGCTGCTAAAATCCCTAAAAGCCAGGTCAGTGGGGATGTGCAAGGCTTTCTCCAGTGAATTTAATGGGCTCTGTCCCCTCCATGCTTTCAGCTGTGCTTCCTGGTACCTGTTCTGCCTCCCATTATCCCAAAAATTCATGAAAACCCCGCCTCCTTATAACTCCAGGCTGACACAATTTGGGGCAGGGTCCCTCCAACTCCCCAGGAAAACTACCCACAGTTCAGTTTTTAACTTGCAGCTGCTCTGAGCAGCCAGATGTTGTTGCTGCTTCCAATTTCCTCAGCCCCGTGCTCCTTCCATACCGGGAGTTCTCTGCTCGGAGCCTCAGCCACAGAAGGAGCTGCTGGAGTTGTAGGCTGGGGTTGGGATTGTGCTCCTCCAAGGCCCTGCTGGCAAGGGCAGGTTCTCAGATGCTCCCAGTCACAAATATTCCCAGTTTACATCCCAGGTGAACCAAGCTGGGCTCAGCAGGGTCTTGAAAGGTCAGGAAGGGCCGTGCCACCACTTTTGGGGCAGGAGTCCAGCCTGTCCTCAGTTTGCCTGTGGGATCCAAAAGGAATTTTTTCCTATTTCTCTGCCAGGCAGAGGGAAAAAAAACCACCACACAGTACTTTGTTGTTGTTTATACTGGATGGGATAAAAGCTTTCAGTATTTGTTATATTTAGATGTCTTTCAGCCCCAGAGTCAAGGAAACATCGCACACGATTCTTGCTCTGTTTACCCTTCACTCCATTCCCTGGATTTTATTGTTCTGCCACAGTTTATTCCTCTTCCAATTTAGGTCACATTTCCCAAGGACCACAGCCCTACCCCAGATTTCCCAGGGACACCAGCAGCTCTTGGTAGTTTTGGTTTTGTGGCTCCTAAATCACCTCAGCCCTGCCTAAAGCAAAGTGCATCCTCACAGGATTTTTATTGGCAGGTCTCAGTCAGGCAGAGGTGGAGAAAATCCTGAATCACAGCTCAAATGACCCTTGAAAGTGGATAATTCAGCCCAAAACAAAGGCATTTATCCACCTGAGGATGGTGCTTGATCCAGGATTGCCCCATCTGACCTTGCCCTCCCCAAAAAGGGGCTCCCGGGGGGTGATGCAGCAGGGCTGGGGCCAAGGGGTGGCACCACCATAGACCAAAGAATTATTGTTCCTCTTCCCTCCACCCAATTTCTTAGGGTGGGAGGGAGGGATGCTGGTTCTCCCTGCCATGAAAGACTTGGGAGAAAACTGGGATAGGCTCACCTAAAACCTTGCTCAAAGATGACCATGTGATAAATCAATTTACAGACAGCATTAGTGGGAGAGAAGTTTACATCCAGGGCCCATTCTCCAGTAAATCATTCCCTTCCATCTAGCTGAACACCCTTACTGATTTTTTTAACTCTGTTCCCACCACAGTTCTCCACACACACATTTTGCTGGATTCTGTCTTCACCTTGTGTGTCAGGTGAGGCAGGATGGAGCCCTGGTGCTCTGCTCTGCCCTGGATAATGAGGGGAAAAAAAGCTTGGAGCTGCTCCAATTTATCTCACAATAATCTCTCCAACAGGGAATCCTTTCCCTAACACTGAGCCTGGTGGCTGGGGAGGGACAGAGAGTTATTTGCTCCTTGCAGTAATGTAATGTGCCCTTTTTTTCCACTTTTTTTTTTTTTTTTTTTTTTTACCTCCAATATAAAGGCAAACATCAGAGGAGGAGTTTATTTATTCCTTTTTCCAGGTCTGGTCCAGAACCCATCATTTCCTGGAGCTCAGAGCCCTGCATACAGATCCTGGCAGGGCTCCTGCCTGTGTTTAATTCCAAGAGCATGGACAATCTGCCTGGCTCAGGGCTGAGCTTGTGCAGAGCTGCTGGATGCAGGACTCCAGCTAAGCCTGATCTCTCCCTTCTGGCCAGGAGAAAGCCAGGAATAGACGTTTGGGGACGGGGTTTTTCCTCCCAAAATATCTCTGATGTTTAATTTGCATTTTGCTGTCGTTCTGTACAAGGGAAAGAAGAAAACATTGTTGGGATGCAGGGAGAGGAAGAAGGAATCCTCTTTTCAGGGATGTCTCGAGAGTTTTGGGGCTGTAAGCAGTGGCTGAGTCCTCAAACACGTTCACTGTGATCTCCTTGGCAGCCTTTGCTCCCTTCCACACTTGGAGCAGCGTTACCACAGCCTGCATAGCTGAGTGTTCACATCTCCCTTTACCCCAGGCGATTTCACTGGGTAAAGGAGGCAGAGGAGCTTTCAAACACAGAAATCCTTCTGCAAGCCTTGTGTCTGTTCACCTAAAGCTCTTGCTTGGCTGGGGTTTCCTTTTTCCCCTTCAAGCTTTGCACAGAGTGATTTCCAACCAGGATTTTTGCTGGTCCTCACACCTGAAGGAGTCTCTGCTGGGGAGAATGTGGAAAATTTCAAGATCTCACTCCTTGCACTCCCTGATTTATTTCAGCTGTGAGAAACTACCTCTAAGCTGGCATATGAACATATTGAAGTGCATGACTGGTTTTACATCTTCCTGACCCAGAAGAGAAAACTGGCTGCATGCACCAGGCACCAGAAGGAAGCCAGAGTACTTAATCAGAAGACAAATGATGTGCAGGAAATCTCTGAGGCAACCAAATATTTGCTGTGCCCATGAAACTCCCCCCTCCAAACATTCCCCCTCTAAAATACTTGAAATTATCAGATTTTTCCCCGGTTTTTCTCTGTGTAGATAGCCCCAAAGTTATCTCTGGGAAGACCTTTCAGAGCCAGGTTGTGTTGCCCAGGAGCATTTGGGAGGCAATAAGAGGCACAGACCCCCAAACTTCTGCCCCAAGCCTGTCCCCCAAGGACAGGGGAATCCCACTGTCCTGGCTGGACTTCCCTTTTTCTTTTTCCTGTCCTCCCCAGGCTGGGGGCTACTTTTTGGGATGGCTGGGCTCCAGGGAGGGCTGATGTGACAGCCTTTCCATGCCATACATCCACATGGAGCTGGGCCACCAGGGATGGAGCCAGAGGGACCCCGGAGCTGCATCCAAATGCCGGATGAGCTGCTGCCTGCCAGCCCTCTGCTGCTGCTGCTGCCTGGAAAGCTTTTGTCAGCCCGATGTGCAGCAGGAAGGGGAAACAGGCAAGTGCAGGGAGCTGCTGGCACCTTCCACGGCTCTGCTGAGGCTCGGGGAACTCTCTAAGTGCGTTTGAATCTCGGCAGCCAAAAGCCAGAACAAACGGGGCTGGTTTTCATCCCACGCCGCCCCTCTTGGACAGATGTTTATTGCATTTCCCTGGCTCCATCCCTGTGGATGGCCTCAGGCTGGCAGGGGAGGTGGCCTGTGCCTGCTCTGGGGTGCCAGGGTGGCATTTCCTTCAGCCCTTGGTGATCCCAAAGCCACAGCATCTCCCATCCAGCCAAAGTGCCCAGGCACCCACAGTCGGGCTTCTTAGCCCACCCTGAGCCCTTCCAGCAGAGGAGCCACCCAAAATGCCTGGATCTAAGGCAGCTATGCCAGGAATGCTCCGCTGGGCTCCCAGCCAAAAGTGTGAACTCCTCCAGCAATGCCGTCATGGGCAGTTCAGACTGGGGGCTTTGCTCCCTTTGCTGCAATTTCTGTTTTTCCTGCTGCTTCTGCCTCAGTCCAGCACCTGGGCAGTTCCGAGTGTGCTCACCCTGTCGTTGCAGTGCCCACAGGGATGTGATGGCTGGATGTTCCCCGTGGTCCAAGGGAGAGCCCAGCAGAGTTGAAGGGCTCGGACCGTGGAGGGGAGGAGATGCAAAGCAGGGAGCAAGGAGAAGCTCAGCCCTCCTGACTCCTCGGTGTGACCATGGGGCTGTCAGCGCCCTAATGCTGACCTAGGCTCTCCCGCTGAAAGTTCCCCTCCTCCAAAAACGCTGGATTTCACAGCGAATCCTCCTGCCAGCATCTCTGCTCACACAAGATCGAGTGCTGATGCCATTTTACAACCTCCCTCCCTTTTCCTGGCGTTCTCCTGAGCTCCTCTGCCAAACCAAGCAATCCTGCTGCCCCCAGGGTGTGCCGTTCCTCATCCTCCCCTCCTCCCTCCCAGCCGCTGCCACCACCATCCCTCAAAGGCATCACAGCACGAATAATCCAGCCTCTGCCACTCGGACTGGCTTTAATCAAAGGATTTGCTGGGGTTTCTACCACGTGAGACACCTCATTAACAACTTCACACCTCTAAAAAAGGGGAGGAAAAAAAGAGATGTTATCAATGCTGGGAGCCGACATTCTGCACCGCGAACAAGTTTTATTTTTGGTGGGGAACAAAACAACAACAAGATTATACATAAAATAAAAAGCTTTGCTGAGCTGAAAGGGCTTAGAGATCTGCAGGAGAGTATTTGTCAGAGAGGAGATTAGAGCCTAATGAAATTTGTCTTTGTGCATGTGTCTGTTTTTCTCTTTTTTTGGGGGGGATTCTTTGTAAAAGCCAGGCTTATTAAAATGCAGGGAGAACCCCACACAAAAGACACTTCTGAGGGTCCAAAGGTTGGCTTATTAATGCAGAGGTTTTTTTGAACAGGACATGCCAGTTTGGGGAGGTTTTGGGGCATTGTTTGGCCAGAAGAAAGCAAGCCTCACTGATCATTTTCTTCTCCACTTTTAATCAGAGCAGCTGAAGCAAGCAGGTGCTGTGATTCAGAGCCCATGGAAAAGACTGGGGGGGGGGAAGGAGACATCACAGGGGAAAACTCATCTGCATGAGGGATTTTTAGGATTTTGGCTTCTTAAATTGCAGCACAGCAGTGTTGGCCCTTCTGGGAGGGTTGGAAGAAGCTGCTGGAGAAGCATCACATGGGCACACACCAGAAGTCACAGCCTGCTTCAGCTGCACAAGGAGGCATCAACACCCAGCAATGTTAATCAAAGCATCCCATTCCCACATCTCTCCCAGGGAATGGGCATGGCCCTGAGGCTGCCAGAGCTCCAGGGGGTTTGGACAACACCCTCAGGGCTGCACAGGATGGGATTGTTGGGGTGTCTGCAGGGCCAGGAGCTGGACTCTGATCCCTGTGGGACCCCTCCAGCCCAGGATATTCCATGATCTAAACCTCCTTCTGCGATCCCTGAGGATGCCAAGCTGTTGGCAAGGGGTTGTGGCAAAGATCCTGGCCTGCAGCACAACTCTGGGCTCTCCCATTGATCCCAAAACACCTGGATGCCTGGGAGCAGCAGCCCAAAGGGATGGTTCACCTCAGCTGGGAAAAGATGGGGCTGGCACCTGGAGGATGTGGAGCTTTCCCACCTCCATCAAGGACAGTGACAATGACAGCAGCCCGATCCCACTGGCACAGCACTGGGAAAAGGGGGGAAGGAAAACATTTGCCCCTGGCCTTCTTGAGTGCCTTGGTTCCCCTCCAAGGCAAAGTTTGCACTGCTGGGAAAGCAAACTGAGCAGCGAGCTGTGCAAGGGCTTGGACCCCACCAACGCTTGTGCAAGAGGTGTGAAAACCTCCTCGAGGCTCTTCTGGCACTTCCCAGGACTCTCAGCCCAAAGGGATGGGAAAACCCCAGGCCAGGAAACCTGCCTGAGGCTGCCTCTAAGGAGTGTGTTCTGGGGTGTGACTTGTTTGCTGTTGGCAGCAGAGCTTCTATGGAGCAGCTTTTGACACTGACAGCAGAGCTGGTGCACCCAGCTGGCTTTTTTTTTTTTTTTTTTTTTTTTTTCCCCCCCCTGCCTGCACATTTCCACCTGCTATGCTGTGAAAACAATGAGAAAAATGCCATGTGTTTTCTTATGGGATTCTTCCTTCTGAGAGGACGTGGGAACTGGTCCACAACTGCCTCAGCCTCCAGGAGAGGGTGCAGGGGGAGAGGACACAAATGCAGGATGGAGCAGCCAGCCCTGGGAACTGACCAGCACGGAGAACCCAGGGGAAAGCATCCCGGAGAGGCACGGCTGCAAATTCCCTTGGCACTGATTTTTCTCTTTGTGCTTCACTCAAGCTGATTGCATCAAAACCCAACTCTGATGCCAAGGATAAAATACCATGAGCTGCCCTTGATATTGAATAATTCACATGAATTACGACTCTATGGAATAGTGATGGCTGTGTGGAGACACAGCAAGGAATGGTAATAAAATTCCCTGTAATCCTTTTATGGAACATCACCCAGCTGGTTCTGCAGAGCCCCAGACAGTCCCCACACACACTCAGCAATGCCAGCCAGCTGAGATATAGCAAATTTGTGGGATACAATCACTTGTATCCCACTTCTCCCTCCAGTCAAACCCTGCCAGCATCTCCTTCACCTCCTGCAGGTGCACAGCAGACCACAGCAAGAATCTTCGTGCTCAAGGACATAGGAAAACACATTCCCTGACAGGTCATGTATAGAAAATGCCTTGATGGATCAAAATTCATATGATAACAGTATAAGAAAATTCCTGGGGTAGTTTATCCCTACAGCAGACTAAAGGAGGGACAGACCCATGGCCAGCAGCAAAAAAGGGTTGGGGAAGGAGCTCCAGTCCTAAGGAGCATCTCTTGACCTGTTTTCCTGAAGATAAAAAGAGGATCCTGCCTGGAACAAGCCAGGTAACATCCTGGGAGGGTGTTCCCACCCCAAAGCACACACAGAACTCCAGGGCTGTGCTGAAAGGTCAAGGAAAAGATTGGGGCTTTAAAAATGCTTTGTAATTTTCATGTGATTCATCTGCTTTTTGGGGGTCACCATTCCCGGGTTCTGTTAGCACAGCACTTGGAGGGTCTGTGGGAGGGTTAATGGGACCTCACAGGGCTCTGGATAAATCCACGAGGAACAGGAATGGTGTGGATGGTCCAAGGAACACAGGCACCGCTAAATCCCTCTCTCAGAGATGAAGGCTACAGATGGGAACGCTGAATTTCAGCCAGCTGAAAATGGATATATATTTATATTTATATATGTATGAGAGAAACATGTCTAAATGTACACTCTCAGATCCATGGAGCCCATGGCCACAATAAAGCTGATTTTATGACTTTGTCCACTTCCAAAGAATCACAGAATACCCTGAGCTGGAAGAGCCCCACAAGGGTGATGCAGTCCAAAGAAGAAAGAACAGGTGGATAATTTATGGTAGGAGCTCAGTGATCCCACTCAGAGTTTTTTTCCACACATCAGGGAGCACATCAAGCTCCAAAAGCAGGAAGAATTCAGGGTGCTTGGCCATTAATTCCACCTTCTCCCTGAGGCTGTCAGCAGGTGGCTGTGGGAAGGCCGGCCAGGAGCACCACAACCTTCTGATGGCCCTAGCCAGGTGCATTTCTGGGATGCTTTCAGAAGCCCATCCCTGGCTCTGATGGCCATATTCCCCAGCCCCTCAGCCCACCAGATGGTGCTCTCAGTATTAGTTAATACCTAATACTTAATTCGGGCCTTGTCCTCATGCTGAGAGGCTCCAGCACAGGGTTGGGTGTGGGGAAAAACATCACCAAGCCCTAATGAAGTTCTAATTGTGGTACCAGGGGTTCAGTGGGAGAGATGGGAGGAGCCAAGGCAGTGGGGAACATGAACTCAACACTCAGGACATCATTCCATGGACCAACGAGCTCTTTGGAACAGCTCTGATGTTTGGTGTCCTCCACAGGGGCACTTTTTGGGGTTTTTCTGGAGTGGTCACTCCCAGCCACGAGAGCTGGCTGGGACGCTGGTGGGCTTTGGTGTTTGTGCTTGCTAGAGGTACAAAACATGCCCCGTTTTACAGGCAAGAGTTGGGATAACAGGGAGAGGTCACGCAGGGATCTCCATCACCCAACAAACCCAGCGTGCACCGACCTCCACCAGCTGCGAGTCCTGATGAGCTCCCAAGCCCCTCTCAGCCTTTATTTCTCCCCAATTTTCTCTGAACCACCATCTCCTGTGGTTCCCATGCACTCTGCAGACGGTGATACCCATAATTACATCAGGCCTGGAGAACTGGGCTAATTATGGCCTTGTTCCTGAGGTTGTTCCTTCGGCCCAGCAGGACGGCCTGCTCTCCTTTCATGTCCCCAGCTTAACAAGGCTCTCTTTAATTTCTCCTTAATAAAACTCAGGGCAAAGGGGAGCATTTAATGCGCAGCTAAATAAAAAACAGAGAGTGCACCACACTGGCTGACTTCCTAAAACTCCAAGAGCCTGTTTGCAGCCATCCACGGGACGTCAGCAGCCAAATAAAACCTTCAGCACAGGAGCCTGAACGCTGAGAGAACCAGCAGCTCGCTCTGAGGCTTTTTTTTCCCCCCAATAATGTGTTTTTATCGCTGGGAAGCCGGAAAAGGGAGAGCATTAAAGGTTCCCTGTGTGGATAGATGGGAGCACGGCGGCCGTTCCTGCACATAATGAGTTTTGCTGCCTCTGAGCAGAGCACGGTTAATAACAGCCCATAAAGAGGGTTTACCACCCCAATTGCCAGTCTAAAGAGCCTGCTCAAATGAGCACGGGCAGAGCTGGCTGGAAATCACCATTTTCCTCGGGGTTGAAATGGGAGAAAATCAGGAGTGCAGCAAACAAAGCCGGCTTCCTTTTGGCCAGAACGGGTTTGCCAAAATCGCTTAAATTTGTGTGATAGTGCCATTTGTTTGCTCCATCCAGACCTGTCCCAGTAGCTCATTGATGAATTGTACAATTCCTTATAAAGCACCTCCACAGTAGCAGGGTTAAGACAGCTCTGGGATGTGTTCTTCAAACGTCATGCCTGGAAAACCCACTGGGGCTCAGGGCCCCTTGACAGGGACGAAAAGTGCCACCACTGTGTCCCAAGAGCTGAACAAAAGAGATGATCCCCTGGGAGTGGGGCTGATGGAGGCTTTGTGGATAAAGAGCCCCCCGCTCTCCTGGCTCCCCACTGCCCAGAAGAGCCATGGGTTGATTATGTCTAGTGGGATAAAATCCATCTATCCTAGTCTTTTAGGATGTGGAGTTGTGCAGGAGCTTTACCAGCAGCCTTCACAAGAGAAACCCTGTGATTGTATCACTTTTCCAGCCCAAAAGGGCCAGGAAGGTGGGCAGTGCTCTGGGAAAGAGAAAAAAGCTCCTGGAGCATTCAGTGCTCTGGTTTCAGAGCCCTGTTTTGCTGCCCATCCATGGGATTATAGAGAGCATCAGCTCCCAGCCTACCTTCCCTTGTCCCACTTGAGCTGGCATCACTCTCCTTGGCACAAGCACCTCTGTCAAACCTCCACCAAGAGCAAAAAGTACTTTTTCTGCTTAGCCTGGACCAGAATATCTCCTCTGTCAACCCAGAACGGCTTGGGTTGGAGGGACATTAATATTCATCCCACCCCTGCCATGGGCAGGGGCACCTCCCACTGTCCCAGGTTGCTCCAAGCCCCAATGTCCAACCTGGCCTTGGACACTGTCAGGGATCCAGGGCAGCCACAGCTTCCCTGCGCACCCTGTGCCAGGGCATCACCACTCTCACAGTGAGAATTTTTCCCTAATATCCCATCTGAACCTACCCCAAGAAGTGCCATTTCTCCTTTTGGAGAAGCCAGCTCCATCTCCCACACACGCTTTTCCATTTACAGCCAAAAAAAAGCGTCGAAAAAAGCCGAATTTCCATTGTTCACTCAGCCCTTTGATTTCTCTCCATTTTCCTTGCCTTTGTCTGTCTGGGAATGCACATTTGCAATATATATTTCATGTTTTCTGCAGTTGTTTAGCGGGTCCCTTTCCAAAGCCTCATGGACCACCATGGGAAGGGAGATCCGGGAGAGACAGCCCCGCGCAGATCCAGCTCCATCCCTTTGAAGTCCTTGGGGCTTCCACAGCAGCCAGAAATAATTAGGGAGCCAAAGGGATTGCAAGAGCCCTGCTGGCTCCCTGTCAGCCCTTCCTGCTGGCTGGGAATAAAGCAGGCCTGAGCCAGTGTCTTGGAATTACGACACCGAACATTGTGGGGCTGGCAGGCAGCTCTCCCTCAGCCCCACGCCACACCAAAGTCACACTGCTGTCCCATCAAGCTGGGTGGCTTTAAGCTCTGATTTCCTTCTCAGACCAAGTCCAGGCTGGACAGGAACAACCTGTTTTGGTGTCCTTGGGAGGTGTCCTTGCTGGTGGGATGGAGATGGTCTCTAAGGTCCTTTCCAACCCAAACCTCTCTGTTGCTGAACCTCTGAAGACCAGCCAGCAAGAGTCGCCAAGGGAATCTATGCAGCTCCAGGATTTCCAGGGAAAATCAGTACTGGATCATCAAAATGCTTCTGCTCACCTCACTAAACCTCTCTGCCATGGGATGCTCTTCCCTCTGGACCCATGCAGTGGCTCCTCCATCTGATTTGGGAATTCTGGCTGCCTTTTCCTCCCCTCTCTGTGAAGCAAAGTGGGAAAAGTTAATGGCTATTGCTTAACGAGCCTATATTTCTTAATTATATTGCTTAACTTCCCCATTAATGGGTGAAGCCCACAGTCAGAGGTGTCCCCTTCCCAAAAACACGGAGCCTGGAAAATCCGTTCTCCACTGCTGAACTGAGGTCCATAGGGTGGCTGGAGGACATCACTTCTAGGCTGGACTAGATGACTCTAAAATTCCTTCAAACCCAAATCATTATTTTGGGGATATTTTGGAAGAAAAGATGGAAGGAATTTCAAATTTTCAGCCTGGAAAGGTTTTTTCCCCTTCTAGGCATGGCTTTGGCAAACATATTCCTCTACCCCTGTTTTAATCCTCCTCTCTTGCTCTTTTCCTCTCTTCTCCTTCTTCCCTCTTGCTCTCTTAGCAAAATTACTCTTTTCCATGGACTGTGGACATCACAAAAGTCCAAAGGGTCCTCAGGAGGTCTCTAATCCCACCTCCTCCTCAAAGCAGGGACAGACTCAGAGCTGCATCCCAAATTTTGGATGTGCTTATGAGCTCTGTATTACATTGTCGGGCACAGATGTGAGGGCAGGCTGTATTTGGGGCAAACCACAGAAATTCCCACAGCAGTTTTTCAGCAGTAAATTCCCATTCATCCAAATTCATTCAACTTTGTCAGAGAACTTTGATTTTGAAGGAGTTGGACAGCAAAATCTTTAAGTTCAGACCCAAAAGTTTGGTTTCTTCTTTTTCCTGTTGGCTATTCCACCCTTTCCTTCCACTCTGGATGCCCTCTATTTGTGTTGCTTTTACCTGGTGTTTACAATAAAGTTTCCACTTCAATCAGGTCACTCCTGTATTTCTGACTCCATTTCACAAAAATGAAATGTTTTTCCCACTCAGTGAAAAAACCTTGGACTTTTCTCCCTCATCTGGAACAAAAGCAAATAGAAAACCATGAGGACATTTCATTCCACGAGACAAGAATTCCACTTTTTTGGACAGCTTTGGTTGCTGTCAAGAAGAAGGGAAGGCTGGCTGAGACAGCTCACGAAAGCTTTGGAACTTCATCCAAAGGCTCCAAGCTGGCAGTGCATCCCCAAATCCTTGCATCCTCTGCCAACATCGTGAGGATGGGATCTTTCAGGGTCCCCTCAAAGAACTGAGCATGCAGTTCCCAAAATGCCTGAGGTCTCTCATTCTCCTAGGCTCCTTTTGAAGAATCCCAGCCTTTTTTTCCACCCCTCCTTGTTTTTCATTCTGCTTCAGATAACCAGAGTGGGCCCCTTGCTCATTGTTCTCTGTGTCACCTCCCACCAAGAAAAGTGAAGGAGAGGCAGGGGGAAAAGCCACATGAAGATATTAAAACAAGCAACTGGAATGTCTACAAACTGGTGGGAGAATTTATTCCTAATTCACATATCCCTATTTACTGTTGGGAGCAGCTCCTTAGAGCTATTTATGGCATTCTGAGCAATCACTCCTGGTTCCTGCTCAGCCCCAGCTGGAGGGTTGGCTTATATGGCTTGTGCTCTACTTCAGTGGGGTGGGGGAAAAAAAACCACGGTAAAAGAGTGTACAGAAGTGAGCAGAATTTTTGGGATGGGCACATCTGGTCCCCACGTGGAAGCCCAGCCTGGGGGAAAGGCTGCTGACAGGGAAAAGCTGCGTGCTGTGGTTCTGGGCAAGCTCCTCTCACTGACATATTAAGGATATATAGACATATCCATTATATATGTGTGTATAAATATATGCAGAGATTCATCTGGAGCAAGAAAGAGCTTCCAGTGTTTTCTTTTCTGAAGATTGCAGACCCCTGGGCAGCACTGATTTATTGTGGAGCAGGGATGCTCTTCCTTGTGTGCTGCTGCAGGGCAGAGAAGAACTTCAAAACCCCCTGAGTTTGCCAGGAAAGGTCCTGAAAGGAGAATCAGAACAGCCTGGGGTGGAAGTGATCTCAAAACTCATCCCATCCCACCCCCTGCCACAGGCAGGGACACCTGCCACCATCCCAGGCTGCTCCGAGCCCCAATGTCCAGCCTGGCCTGGAACACTTCCAGGGATCCAGGGGCAGCCACAGCTGCTCTGGGCAGCCTCTGCCAGGGCCTCACCTCCCTCTCAGGGAGGAATTCCTTCCCACCTAAACCTTCTCTGTGCCAGTGGGAAGCCTTTGCCCCTTTTCCTGTCACTCCATCCCTTGTAAATAGTATCTCTCCACCTTTCTTGTGGTTTCCCTTCAGGCACTGGAAATAAGCCTTCTCTTCTCCAGGTTGGGGAAAATGATGGATGTGAAGTGATGGGTACATTTAGGTGAACTTTCCTTTTGTCAATTTTCTAACCTTTCACACAGAGCACACATCCTGGTGAGGGTCAAGACAAAACACTTTACCATCCTGGCCGTGCCCTGATGCCCAAAAACCAGAGCTGGTGTTGTCCTCTGGCCAGGAAAGTCCACCCTGCTCTGTTTCCATGGAAAGGAGATGCTTGGAGGTGCCTCCCCTTAATTTCAAACTCACCATCAGCCTGTATGCACCTCCTTCCTTAACTCCAGAATTCCCAGGGACAGAACAAATAAAGCTTTTGGGAAATTACAGCTGATCAAATGGTGTCCACAGACACCCACATGGGAAAGAGGCTGAACTGAGAGTAGAGGAAGAGCTGGCAGCTGGAAAATAGTGGGGGGAAAAAAATTAAAAATTGTGGGATTGGTGGGAAATATTAGAGAATAACACTCAGCTCCTGTGCCCCGCCCTGGCCCTCTTGTTTCAATAAATCCACTGAGGGGCTGGAGCTTGTCCAGGGCAGGGAACGGAGCTGGGAAGGGGCTGGAGCCCCAGGAGAGGCTGAGGGAGCTGGGCAAGGGGCTCAGCCTGGAGAAAAGGAGGCTCAGGGGGCCCTGGTGGCTCTGCACAACTCCCTGCCAGGAGGGGACAGC
>VZUI01054270.1:0-26330 GCA_013401135.1 Cettia cetti
GACTGCTACTACCACCCTAACAGGGTGTCAGGTTGTATTCTGACTCTGTCAGTATTTTGTACTATTGAATTTATTTTATTTTACTTTATTTTACTTCTTTTCTTCTTTCTCTTATTAAATTGTACTTCTGACTTGGGAGTCTCTCACTGGTTTTGCTTTCAAACCAGTACAGTGTGTCAGGTGGGATCCTGTGACTTGTGTTCCAGGCTCTCCCTCCTGTTGCTAGCTCCAATCCCTTTGTTTTCTGTTTTAACTTTTCACCTTCGCCTACAGTCCTGGTGGATTTAGGCTGTGCCGATTTTGAGAATGGGTGCAAAATTGTCGACACAGCAGCGGGGGACTTTTCTCCAAGTTGTGGGAATCCTTGAGGGTGAGGGGAAAAAGTTCTCAAAGGGAATGTTAAAACTGTTTGTTTGTTGGCTGCACCTGCATTTCCCCTCGGTGTCCCCAGCAAACCTCATCTCTGTCCCCTTTTGGGACAGGGTGGGTCTGAAATTGACTGCTTTAATTAATCAAGGGGACAAATAGGCCTCTAAATTCCTAACTCTATTTGTTTTGATTCGGCTTTCTTTAATTGAGAGAGGGGGAGGGCAGACACAGCCAACTACCCCAGTTTCTACCCAAACCCCACTTTCCCAAACCCCTTGTTCCACACAGGGGGAGGTGTGCAGGGCAACCCACAGAGTACAGGGTAGCTTGGAACCTCAAAGTCTCCCTGGCTCTCCATGTCCCCTCCAGCACCCTCGCTCTGGCAGTACTGGCCATGCTGCCAGAGACCTTTCCCACGAGCCCCTTACCACCCCAGCTGTAAATCCCAAAGTTTCTAGTTCTACCCAAGTTTCTGCACCTTCTACCCCATATTTGAACCCCAAAGCCTCCTGTTCTACTCACATTTCTGCACCCTCTACCCCAGTTGTAACCCCAAAAATCCCACATTCAACTCCAATTTCCACCCCAAAAATGGCTTGTTTTGAGGTTCCTCCCCAATCTCCCAAAATCTCACATTTTCCTCGATCACTTTCCTAGCCCAGATCCCACAAAATAGCCCCCAAAGGGCACAAGATGGCAGGGACCGCATGGTCAGTCGCCCCCTCCAGTGCTTTTTCATCCCAAAATCCCTTTCTCCCTTCACCCAACCCCTTCCTTTCCAAAACTCCACCCCCATCCTACGGCTTCCTTCCCCAAGCACCTCCTCAAACTCCACCCTCTCTCGTCTGTTATGACCCAACCCCTTTTATTTCTCTGCCTCTTGTGTCACCTGTCCCTCAAACCCTTAGCCCCCATGAGTGTTGTCACCACCCCCAACTCCGCCTCCTCCTTTAGTAACCCCGCTCATCGTCCACCTCCTTTCGGTTCCCACGCTCTGGAAGCCAGAACTGACGGGCTGGGGACCCAGATCCTGGATCTGCCTCCAGTTGTCCACGCTGCTCCTGTTACACACGATGATGGGGAAAGGCATCTGCCACAGTGGGAGTCTTTCTCTTTTCAAATTAAAGAAAAGCTTGCACGGGCTCAGAGAGATTTCTGGAGGGACAGTGTGTTCTTTAAAAATTTATTTAAGGTGACATTTTCGTCTAATACTCTCACTCCCTTTGACATTAAGGACCTCCTTTCATGTCTCCTTGAATGCCCAGAGTACATGTTCTGGGAGGGCATATGGAAGAGGGCCCTTAAGGCGATTCACTGTGAGCTCCTGCAAAGCTCAAGTGGTGCCCTTGACGCCTTTGGAGACGTTTTAAAATTGGATCACCTGAGCGGCGAGGGGGACTGGGCAGATCCTAAGGATCAGATTAGGGCACTTTCAAAACAAGTATTAGACAGGGTTCGCAAAGCTGCAGTCCAGGCATAAACATCCCTTCCAACTCAAGATGTACCCACCAACTTTGCTGACATCCAGCAGGCCCCGGACGAAAGATTCACAGATTTTGTCAGCAGGGTCAAAACATTTATCAACAAACAGGTGGATGATCCAACCCTGCATGCTGGGCTGCTGCTTAACCCTATGAAGACACACGCGAACCAGATTTGTCAGCAAGTCATCGTAAGCCTCCCCATTGACCCACCACCCACCCTTACCACAGTGATCGAGGCTTGTTCTGCAAAAATGCCCATCCTAGCGAGGGCGGCGAAGGAAAGAAGAAGAATGGCAGGGGCGGTCATCCCCATTGTGGCGGCGGCGACCCATCCACCACCCGTACCACCTCAAGCACTGTGTCAACCCTTCGTGTGCTTCCGCTGTGGGCAGCAGGGGCACTTGGCCAAGAACTGCCTAGCACCGAATCCGAAAGAGGGAACCACAAATTCAGGTTTTAATAAAGATGTTGAAAAAAAAACTAGGGAGGAAGCACAAGCCAACCCTGCGTGCAAACAGAAATGGAGTAGGCTCTGAGGAGAGGGGTTCTATGGGAAGGACTAGGACCAAACTGGACATTTCTACAGGACTGGACACTATTGCCGATAATAACACTCATGCCAAATGGGATGCACAGACCTGGCGACCACAGGCTCCACTGCCTTTGGTAACTGTTAAGAGTCACTCTTTTACTTCTAGGCATTGGACCCTGATCCCTGTGACCACCATCGGGGGAGATCTGGTACTCCAGGATCTTTGTTGTAAGTACCTTGTCCTTGGGGACACAAAGAGCACTCCCCCAGAGATAGAGATCTCTCCGGCGACTCTGCCAGCAGATCCGGAGGGACTCTGTCTTTTGGCATGGTGCACACAACCTTCATTCTTCCTGGCAAAGGGAGAAATCATCGCCCAGGCCATCCCCATACCACTGGGAGTGTCAGCAGACGACCACACGCCGGAGGTCTACTGGGTGGAGGTTGTGGGTGAAAACAAGCCCATCCTCACGTATTATCTTAACCGGGGGTCTGAGACCCTTGGTATGGAGGGTTTGTTAGATACATACAGGGGCGGATGTGATGATCATCCCCGCAAGGAGATGGCCGTCACATTGGGAATTGCAACCCTTGGCAGGTAAGATCCAGGGTACAGGGGGTGCACAATTGGTGCAGATATCTAAGGACATAGTGAAAATTACAGGGCCAGATGGGCAATTGGCTACTTTACACCCGTTCGTTGCAGATTACAAGGTTCCCTTATGGGGACGAGATGCCATGTCCCAATGGGGGGTACACATTGAGATCCCAAAAACACTTTGGGATTTTTAGTTGCGGCCACTGAGGAGTACCCCACTCAGAAGCTTAGTTGGACGACTGATTCCCCTGTCTGGGTGGAGCAGTGGCTGCTAAGCTCTGCTAAATTGAAGGCGCTCAATGAGCTCATGGAGGAGCAATTGGCTCAGGGCAACATCGAACCTACCTTTAGCCCTTGGAATTCTCCGGTTTTCGTTATTTGGAAGCCGGGGAAAGACAAGTGGCATCTCCTCCATGATCTCAGAGAAATAAATAAAATCACTGAGGACATGGGACCTCTCCATCCAGGGATGCCTTCCCCAACGATGCTCCCACAAAGTTGGAAATTGGCAGTTATTGATATAAAAGATTGTTTTTTCAAAATTCCCCTGCACCCGGACAAACCCCAAGGTTTGCCTTCTTGGTTCCCACCATCAACCGAGAAGCCCCAGATTCCACTGGCGAGTCCTCCCACAAGGAATGAAAAACTCTCCCACCATCTGCCAGTGGTACATCACCTCACTGCTGTCCCCTGTCCATGCCACAGCGGGAAATGCAATTATCCTGCACTGTATGGATGATGTTTTGGTTTGTGCCCACATCAACAACTTGCTGCAGCCCACTCTTGATCAAGTAGTCAGTGTTCTGACAGCTGCAGGATTTGTCCTTCAAGAGGATAAGGTACAACGGGTGCCCCCTTGGAAATAACTGGGCCTGAGGATTATGGAGAGGACCACTGTTCCTTAAAAACTGGCTTTCAGTCGTAATCCTAAAACTCTGGTGGATCTTCACTCCCTGTGTGGAACTTTGCAATGGGTCAGACCTTGGCTGGGTCTTACCGCTGAAGACCTACCCCCTCTCTTCAATTTATTGAAGGGGGGAGAGGAGCTAAGTTCTCCTAAGGATCTGACCCCAGAGGCAAAAGCTGCCCTGGAGAACACGGAATGCCACCTGGAACAGTGACAGGCACATAGCTGCAACCCCAAGTTGCCCTTTAAAGTCATTGTGCTGGGACGGATGCCACATCTATATGAGTTGATTTCTCAGTGGGACCAGGACCAGAGGGATCTATTCCTGATTGTGGAGTGGGTGTTCCTCAGTCACCAGTGGTCCAAAAACATCAAAAGGCCACACAAGCTGATGGCCCAGCTGGTTTGCAAAGCCAGGAACAGAATCCTGGAATTGGCCAGTTGTGGCTTTGCATGCATTCACTTGCCGGACGACTTATCTTCAGATGAGTCATGCCCAGCCACGCTGAGCAAGGAACAATTTGAACATCTCCTGTGCAACCATGTGGCCTTGCAGGGTGCATTTGAGAGCTACCGTGGACAAGTTTCCGTCCATACTCCTGCTCATAAATTATTTGGCACCAAATTCCAATTAGTGCCTAAGGACAAAAGGAGCTGCAGGCCACTCAACACCTTGACAGTTTTTACAGATGCGTCCGGGGCGACCAAAAAGTCTGTGATGACTTGGAGGGACCCCAAGAATCAGCAATGGGAGGCAGACATTAAATATGTTGAGGGATCCCCTCAAATTGCTGAGTTGGCCGCAGTCATCAGGGCTTTTGAGAGGTTCTCGGAATCATTCAACTTGGTGACAGATTCGGCTTATGTGGCAGGGGTGGTAGCCAGGGCAGAGCACTCTGTCCTGAAGGAGATCTCAAACAAAATTCTGTTTGAGTTGCTCTCGAGACTAATCTATGCTGTCTCCCGTCAAGAGCAACCATTCTTTGTGATGCACATTAGGTCACATACTGATTTGCCAGAGTTGATCGTGGAGGGAAACAGCCATGCTGATTCCCTAGCTGGCGCCCTTGTTGGGCTTAGTAGACTCCTGGATATGTTCCAGCAGGCCAAACTGAGTCACCAGATGTTCCACCAAAATGTGCCCGGACTGGTCAAGCAATTCCATTTGAAGCGCGACCAAGCCAAGGCAATTGTGGCCACATGCCCACAATGTCAAAGGTTTGCCTTGCCTTCCTTAGGAGGAGTAAACCCTAAGGGCTCCAAAGCTGAGATATATGGCAACTGATATCACCCATGTCCCTGAATTCGGCAGGCTAAAGTATGTGCATGTTTCTGTCGACACCTTCTCCAGAGCAGTGTATGCCTCTGCTCATGCAGGTAAGAAGGGAGAGCATGCAGCAAAGCACTTGCTGCAAGCCTTCTATTTTTTGGGGGTCCCCAGAGAAATCAAAACTGATAATGGTCCAGCCTGTGTTTCCAAGGCATTTCGTACCTTCCTGCAGGAACAGAGAATTGAACATAAGCGAGGCATCCCTCGCTCCCCAACTGGTCAAGCGATGGTTGAGTGAACTCATCAATTGCTCAAGAAGATCCTGAGGTGCCAATTGGGAGAGCAGTAGGGGCTTTTCCCCAAAGGAGTGCCTATGTAAAGCTTTGTTTACTATCAACTTTCTGAACTGCTCCTTTGACAACGTGAGTCCTCCTGTTGTGAGACATTTCTCTCCCCATGGTGGCCATAAAGACAAGGACCATCCACCAGTCCTTGTCCAGGATCCAGAAAGTCACCAGGTCGAAGGACCATACAACCTCATCACATGGGGGCATGGGTATGCTTGTGTCTCAACCCCACAGGGATTGTGGTGGATCCCGCAAAAGTGGGTAAAACCGTATATCCCCAAGCATCCAGTACGGCACCCTGACAACCTTGGCAGAATGTCCTCAGCATCAACTTCCATCTTAATCCAGTCCTAGGACAGATGAAACAAGGACCAAAATCCCCTCAGAGAAACTTTAAAGTTCTTCTTTTTAACTGTTGTCTATTTTCCTTCCCCCAGCCAGAAAACCCACCGGAAAAGGAACATGGTTTTCCTAGTGAAAATCACCTTCCTCCTGTTAGCCATCTTCGGACTCCAAACCTTGCCAACAACCCCGTGGATTGTCCCTCAACCTAAGAAGAATGTGTGGGTCACCCTAGCAGAGACCCTCTGGCAAGATCATCTTTGCCTCTCTGCGGCAACAGCAGAGGACCTGTTGTTAACATGCCTGGCAGGGATCCCTTTTCACCCTGAGGAGATACCAACATCCCTCAGTCAGTTGAAGAACAGGGTAAACGCAGACAAGGGACCGTACAAGATGCTGTACCTGGGGGGATATACATACAAGCTCCCATTGCCAGTCACCAATCCAATGCTTCTGTGGGGAGAGTGGGTGGAGACTCTACTTCGTTTGGATAGGGAGCCACAAGAGTTTGAGCTGTTAGGGTTCTCCATCACTAGCTTGTACATACAGTTTAATTTCGAGCCACTCTACAACCGAAAGACCTATCATGAAGTCCTGCAGCACAACACCAAATTCACAGCAAAAAATTGGTGCACCTACCTTGCAAAAATCAGCAGGCCTTCGACTGAAAGTGGCATCCCCCGGAAGCTCCCCCAGGGTACGTTCCTTGTCTGTGGAGACCGAGCATGGGCAGGCATCCCTTCGCCTTATAGGTGGCCCATGCACATTGGGACGACTGACACTGTTTACCCCCAACAGCACCCAAATTGAAAATTGGAAAGCTAAACTGAATTTGACCTCCCAAAGTGGCGCTGTTAGGCACAAGTTCACCATAAATCAATTCAACCCAAATTGTGACAGCAAAATTATTCATTGGGCCAAGTCAAGGAGGGCTACTGTCTCAATCTTTTTGCCATGGGTAGCAGCAGCTAAAGCTCTAGGAGAATTGGGCCACCTAGAGTGTTGGGTGGCTAAACAAGCCAATCTTACATCAGCCACTATCAGTGACCTCCTATCAGACAAGGAAGTCACCAGGCAAGCCACCCTCCAACATCGGGCAGCCATCGACTTCCTGCTGTTATTAAATAAGCATGACTGCCACGAGTTTGAAGGCCTCTGCAGTATGGACTTGAGGAGAAAAAAAGAAAACATCCGGGCAACCCTTGAGAAAATGAGGGACATGATCCATACAGTAAAACAAGAGTCCAAAGATTGATTAAGCAGCCTCTTTTCAGGATGGGGACTCTCTGGCAGGCTTTTTTCTGTGTTAAAGAATGTTTTAGAAGCTATTTTCATTATTGTTATAGTTGTATTTGCACTTTCCATTTTAAACGGTTTTGTATTTCCAAGTTTGTTTTCCCTCCACATGTTAATGTTGCTGATGTCCCTGATGATGATGATGTCCCCCCTGAGTTTCTTAACGACCCTGAAAATGTTATCCCTCCTCCATCCTTATCAACCTCTCAATCCCTGCCCGCATGGTTCCATGACTTGTACCCTGACTAGGAGCACTGCCCTGACCCCTCATTCCTTTGAAAAAGAAAGGTGGAGTTGTTGTGGTGTGTTCCAGTCTCCCCTCTGTTTCTAGACTCTTGGTTTACCCCAACCGTGAATCCAACCTCCCCTACCTGTCAGTTAGAAGCAATCCCTACCCCTTTGTTCCAGAATGTTCTGCTGTATTCAGTAGGTGATTGGCCCTGAGCCTTTGATTCCATCCCCTTAAGTACCCCATTGGTTTTCACCCCTTGTTCCACCCCCTGTAAACCTTACCCTGCGGGAACCCCATTGGTCCGTACTCTGTCCCTCCCTCTGTCCCCCCGCTTAAAAGCTGCTGCACAGCAGCACCCAGTTGCTCTCTGCCCCCTAACTCCCTTCAGCACAATAAATGTTGGAACCTCAGTGGCTGAGAGTCTCCCTCGAATCCTTTACTCATGTTCTCGAAGACCGTGACCTGAACCCTTTGTTGTTGTTGTCTGCGCCTGCAGCGCACAGGGCACATTGATAACACCATGCCAACACCAGGACTTACCCCGATAACACCACTAAATCAAGAGGGTCCGCCACAGCAACCACATGTGGCGTTGCCTCCGGAAGGCATGCCTTCCAAGCAGGATTCGGTGTCACTTCCTGGCCCCAGTTCTCATGCTTCTCAGAGGCCACAGAAGGTAGCCCCTATCCCACAGGCCAAAAGGACAAGGAAGCAGTTGAAAAAAATAGCTGAAGAAGATAGTGAGACTAAGGAAGAAGGATAGAATCTTCTCCCATTACAAGAAGTACCAACAGGCCCTGGAGTCATCAGATATGTACACATTACGATTGACTCTGGAGATGTGAGAGCCTTTAAAAAGGAGATGGGGAGATTGATGGATGACCCTTTGGGTGTTGCCGAAAGACTGGATGAGTTCTTAGGAACAAGCATATACTCTTATGATGACATCAATGCAATTCTAAGATCCCTACTTAATAGTGAGGAAAGGGAAATGATCAGGGGGGCAGGGATAAAAAAATGGGGACACAGAAACCCTCACCGTGGTCCCGGGGAAGAGAAATGGCCAGTTCAGAATCCTGGTTGGAACGCCCAGACAGAAGCGGGTAGGAGAAGCATGATAGATCTTAGAAACATAGTCATCCAGGGTATTAGGGAAGCTGTACCCAGAGGTCAGAATATAAGCAAGGTGTTTGGGGAATGCCAAGGAAAAGATGAGACACCATCTGAAGAGATGACTTAGAGAGACTAAGAAAAAGCATGCAGACCTATTCAGGCACTGACCCGAACTCTCCTGTAGGGGAGGTGTTGATAAAAACACAATTTGTGGCAAAATCTTGGGAGGATATAAGAAGGAAATTAGAGAAAATAGAAAATTGGCAGGAAAAGTGTTTACAAGAATTGATTAGGGAAGCACAAAGGGTATACATGAGGAGAGAGGAGGAGAAACAGAAAGTTCAAGCAAGGGTGTTAGTCGCAGCCATTAGAGAAGCACAGAAGCAGGAACAGTCTCCACATTCAGACAGAATAGAGAGAAGCAATTCTAAGAGAAGTCAGACACCCCCATCAGGACAACACCCCAGAGAGAAAACAAGTCACCTAGAATGCCACTACTGTAAGTAGAAAGGACATGTTAAGAGATTTTGTAGGAAAAGGATGAAAGATGAACAAATGTTTCAAGAGGACTAGGGGTGTCAGGGGCTCTTCTTTTTGGGGTCTAGAACATCTAAAGAGCCTTTGGTAACACTAAAAACTGGCCCCCTAAAGGTGAAATAGGTTTTTCTTGTAGATTCAGGTGCTGAGAGGAGTACATTTAAACAAATGCCTCCAGGATGCACAAAAAGTAAAGATACCATGACTGTGATCGGCACAAAAGGGGAACCATTTAAAGTTCCAGTGATTAAAAACGTAGAAATTGAATCTGAGAACAAGATCTGCCTAGGGAATATGCTGTTAGTTGAGGAAGCTGACTACAACTTGTTAGGAAGAGACTTAATGATAGCTTTAGGGATTAATCTGATTGTAAGAGATTTACAACTGGTAGTAAGCTTGTATAAACTAACTATGGAAGACAAGGAAAAGATAACTCCTAGAGTATGGCACAGTCAGGAAGAAGCAGGGAGACTAGAAATGGAGCCTATTATAATACAAATTGAAAGACCAGAGGACCCCATATGGGTCAAACAATATCCCATTCCTATGGAAGGGAGAAAAGGTTTAAAGCTAGTAATTGACGACCTCGTGGCAAAAGGGACATTGGAACCTTGCATGTCCAGACATAACACCCCGATACTGGTGGTAAAGAAATCAGATGGGAGCTACAGGTTGGTCCAAGATTTAAGAGCTGTGCATGAGCGGACCAGAACCCGTTTCCCTGTAGTGGCAAATCCATATGCATTCCTGAATTGGGTAACTCCAGAAGACATTTGGTATAGCATAATAGATCTGAAAGACGCTTTTTGGGCATGTCCTCTAGCCGAAGAAAGCCACAATTATTTTGCTTTCCAATAGGAAGATCCTGAAACCAATAGGAAACAGTAGTTTAGATGGACATCCCTCCCACAGGTGCAGCGATTCCCTGCAGTACCTCCATACCCCAGGGTGCTTCAGGAGAGGCGGCACTGAACGGGTGCGACATGCCCCCTGACGAGTCTGCGGGTCCCAGTTATCGAAGGCTTTGGCACAGGAACAGATGGAACAGCAGGCCGGGTCTTGGGGGTTGAACAGAGGTGTTTATTCAACGCATGGTGGTGGGCCCAAGACACCTCTCCCCATGTGTTGAGGGCTTTTATGCACACAGAAAGCAGAAGGGGACGGGGTCAGGGTGACTTAGCCAATGATGGCAAAACATGAGAGGGCATTAGGGGAAGTAAAAGGATTGCAACACCTGGGTCAGACCAAATACTGGTGAGAAACCAGGGGTGTGTTGGGTTAAACCATACAATGAAAATATGGATATGGAATGACCTAAAAGCACACTGAAACACACAGGGTTTTGTAGACTCATCGAACCTGTTCGGACAGGCTTTAGAACAACTGTTAAGCCAATTTACCCCACGAAAGGGGACCAAGGTGTCCTAGGGTAACTTTATGATGCTTGTATCCCCAATCGTCCATTCTGTTTGTGTTGTATATTGAGTTCTGTACCTTTAAGACTGATTCTGAGTGTGAACCAGGGAAAGACACGGGGAGTTTGTTTGAGAAACAACCTGACTCCCACACATTCTCTTGTCTGTACTCCTGTTCAGAGACACAGACAGCAGTGGGTCAGAGATCTTTTTGCTTTTAGTTAGTTTTAGCTAGCTGAGGCAGAAAAGTTCCCTAGACTGTTTTTTTGAGGGTTTTTTCTTTTCTTTTTTTCTTCTTGGGACTGTTTAAATCTACTCTAGACTGAAAAACCCAGAGGAGCACTGAAGGCTCACAGCTGCGGCCCACCAAGCCCAGACCTCCAGAGGGACTGGGACCGACAACAGACTGAGTGAGCTGAACTGCACCCACAGCAAGGACTTTCTCAGTTTGCCATCTCTCTTCAGAGCGGCAAGAAGTTTTATTGCTTCACTGTTCATTCTATATTTTCATAGCATCCATTCTTTGTGCTTGTAAGTATTTTGTTTGTTAAATAAATAGTTTAATAGTTTTTTCCACTTTTTCTCTGAGGAAGTTTTTCCTAGACTGGCTGGGGGGAGGGGCTGTTTGAGTTTGCTTTCCAGAGGAACCCCCTTCAGAGGTTTCCTCCCAAATTTACCCTAAACCAAGACACAAGGTATTACAATATGTAGACAATTTACTTACAGCTGGGCAGAAAGAGGATGAGGTGAGAGAATGTACAATTGACCTATTGAACTTTTTAGGTACCAAGGGACTGAAAGTCTCAAAATCTACATTACAACTTACAGAATCAGAAGTATTTGGGACATTGGATTACTAAAGGGAAAAAGAAATTAGTTCCAGAAAGAGTAGCAGGCACTATGGAACTACCTCCGCCAAGAACCAAAAGGGAAATTAGACAGCTATTGGGACTTTTAGGATATTGTAGACAGTGGATAGAAAGTTACAGCAAGAAAGTAAAATTCTTATATGAGAAATTAACAACAGACAGGATGAAGTGGACAGAGCAAGACGAAAGGGAATTGCAAGAACCAAAAGAAACCCTAATAGCAGCACCTGTACTGAGTCTCCCTGATGCAAAGAGGCAATTTTAGCCAATTATAAATGTAAGCAACCACACCGCCCACAGCGTACTAATGCAGGATTGGGCAAATACCAGAAAACCTGTAGGATTCATTTCTAATTTATTATACCCAGTAAGCAGAGGGTGACCAACTTGCTTCCAAGCAATCGTGGTGGTAGCATTGTTAGTAGAGAAGGCTAGGAAAATCACTTTTGGGGCGCCCCTGATAGTATATACCCCCCCATAATGTAAGGAGTGTGTTACAACAAAAGGCAGATGCTAGGCTCCTGAAATATGAAGCCATACTATTAACTCACTGGGCCTGTAATTAGAGACGACCACGGCCAAAAATCCAGCCCAGTTTTGTTCGGAGAAGCAGCAGAAGAGTCCACCCATGACTGTTGAGAGATTACAGAACTTCAGACAAATAAGGCTAGACCTAGAAGAAGAGGAGCTAGAGGAAGGAGAAAAATGGTTTGTAGATGGTTCAGCAAGAGTTGTCGAAGGCAAAAGGAAATCGGGTTATGCCGTCATAGATAGCAAGTCTGGTGAGGTAGTGGAATCAGGTCCTTTGAGTACAAATTGGTCAGCTGAGGCTTGTGAACTATATGCAGTACTACAGGCACTAAAAAAACTGAGAGGTAAAAAGGCGACAATACATACCAATTCAAAATATGCATTCAGAAAAATCTGGGAAGAGAGAAGCCTGGTCAGCACTAGAGGGAAAAGACTGATTCATGAAGAACTAATTAGACAAATTTTAGAAGAAATAAGAAAGCCAGAGGCCATTTCCATTGCAAATGTAAAAGGACACCAGAAAGGGATACAGTTCCAGATAAGAGGAAATAGTCTGGCAGACAGAGAGGCAAAAAAGGCTGCACTCATGATGATAAACGTTCCCAGGATAGAAAATAGTGAAGTACATGAATACTCCCAATCCCCTTCACAGAAAGACATAGAATACAAACAGATAGGGGGCCAGTATGAGAATGGGAAATGGAAATTGCCCGATGGCAGAGAATTATTAACAAAAGAACGCTCTAGAAAAATTCTGAAAAGACTTCATCAGCAAATTCCTTGGGGTACTCAGGCATTGGCCAAACAGTTTTTAAAATTCTTTGGTTGTAAAGGAATATACAAAATAGCAAAACAGGAAGTTCAGGGGTGTATGATCTGTCAGAAAATAAATTGGACCAGAACAAGACGGACACCTCTGGGTGGCCGTCTGATTTCAACAAACTGCCAAAAGTAGGGAGACATAAGTACTTACTAGTAATAGTGGACCAGTTAGCACATTGGGTAGAAGCACTCCCAAGCACAAGGGCCACAGCTCAAACAGTCTCTAAAATTATCTTGGAGGAGATTGTGCCTCTATATGGAGTGATAGACGATATAGATTCAGATCAGGGGATTCATTTTACATCAAAAATTATTAGACAATTGGCAGAGGCCTTGGGGATTCGACGGAAATATCATACTCCATGGCACCCCCAGAGTTCTGGAAGGGTAGAGAGAATGAATCAGACTCTAAAGGCACAATAATGCTAGAAACAAAGTTGTCTTGGGTAAAGTGCCTTCCTCTGGCTCTCCTAAATATCAGAACTAAACCACACTCAGACACGGGACTATCCCCATTTGAGATGCTGTACGGTATGCCGTACGAACACGGGATGCCAATAGGACACCCAAGGGTAGAGGATAGTCAGATACAACCATATTATAACAACGATTAATAAAAATTTACAAAAATTGAGGAAACATGGACTAGCAATGCAGAGTACTCCTCTGGGGTTCTCCATACACAAGATCCAGCCGGAAGATGAAGTACTGGTAAAAACCTAGAAGGAAGTCTCTCTCACCCCTCCCTGGGAAGGCCCTTTTCATGTCCTCCTAACAACAGACACTGCAATTCGGACTGCTGAGAAGGGGTGGACACACGCCTCCCAGGGAAAGGAGGTGGAATCCCAAAAGGAAGAACTGGAGTGGAAAGTAGTCTCACCACCGGGAGAACTGAAAATCCAGCTTTGCCGACATGATAAATAACTGACAAAAACATGATAAGTTGTTCAAACGCCACATGCTCGTGTTACCCATTTATTAATTTTAAGTGTGAATATTGTAAAGAGATTTGGGTGGTACATTGCAAGAGGGGATACAGGTCTTTTGGGTTGTGTAATACGTGTTGGGAAATAGAAAGAGAACTGACTGACCAAATTTTAGAGCTTGCTACTCAATTAGGAATCATAGAATTCGATTCTATAGAGTGGTTTCAGATTTTCCAGAAAGGGATACAGGGAAAATTAGACACACGAGCTCAAAACTTAGCAATACAGTGCCGAAAGATGAACAAAGTACCGTGCATAGCAAACCCCGTAAAGCTATCCAGGTGGGGAGCCTTTACAAGGTGCTACGCAGTTCGGGCTCACCATGGGACCCCTGAAGAATACGCCTGCTGCCAAGAAGATGGCTCACCTCGCTGCTGGTTACAACCCGGTGGGCACAGGCAGAGGCAGAGGAGTACTCCGGTGGGGAATCCTGATAGTCCTGAGCTTAGCGGTGTGCCAGATGGCCAGCCTGCCAACAGGGAGTCAGCTCGAAGTGTGAGCAGTGTCTTAAGACCACCCAGGAAGAAGAAGCCTCTGGTACTCAAAGGACAAACCTGACCCTGGGAAGCTGTCAAGACCATGAAGGAGGCTGGTACTGCATGTATAATGGCACGAAATATGAAATTTGTAAAAAGAAAGGAAAAGTAATTTGTCAAAACCTGAGTGCAAGTTCTGGGGATGGATAGTCAGGGTCTCTTCTTAGAAAGAAAGTACATGCCATACACAAGAGAAATGTAGGATCAGTACCTAAAATTCCAATCTGTAACGTATGTAATCATACCGTGTGCGTTGGGGGAAGGAAAGAATCCACATTTGTGGCCTATTTTCAAGTCAATAAATTATGCTATGATAGCCGCAAATTAGAAATGAGCACAATGAATAGAAAGACCTCTTGGATAGGAAAAAATTTAAAATATGAAGAGGCATCCCCAAGTAATGAACCAGTTATACTAGATCTCTTGAAAGAAGATGATGAAAGAATATGTCTAAAATTTGAACAAACCTTTTGCTTTTCTAGAAATGAAGAGGGAATAGATCCTGAGGGAAAGACTGAACAAGTAGCTCAGGAAATGAAAAGATGGGAGGCAGAAATTAGGAAAAACAATGGAACAGGAAAGGCTGAGAACACTAAGTGAACAATATGAACAATTAGAGAAACAATATAATGATGGGAGTTTGCCTGCTTCAAACAAAAACTTATTTATAGATTTAATGCAGGAAATTGCCACCGAATTAGATTTGACAAATTGTTGGATATGTGGAGGTTAAAGATAGGCAGAAAAGTGGCCCCGGAAGGGTGAGTTTGGCTCCAGAGCAATTCTTAAAGTGGGATAATACCCAGATATCCCAAACTATGTCTAGGCCAGAGGGGTGGGTTTTAGATAAAAGAGTGATCAGAACAATATGCATTAGTAGGTAGGGCAAGGAGTAAACAGAAATAGTAGGCTATACTCCTTGTATCTCAACCTTAACTGTTAATTCAACAAGTAAAACAACAGTGTGGCAGTCTGAACCCCCTACTGGATATTGGAGTCAAGAAAAATCGAAACACTGTGATTGGATAGATACTGTCAAACTGTGCTGGCACAAGAGCTCAGGAGCCAACCCCTACCAATCCACACCCAACTTTAGGGACTATTGGAAAGACCCAGCCTCCACAAATATAAAATGGAAAGCCCCAAATGGAATATATTGGATACGTGGGAAAAAGGCATATAGTGACCTACCCCACAGATGGAAAGGGTCCTGCACTCTAGGAATGATTCAATCATCATTCTTCACACTACCCAGGTCAGAAAGCAATCTGTTAGGAGCATCTCTCTATGAAACACTGAATAGAGAAAAAAGAGAATTAAAGAAAGAACTTCCACAAGCTGGAGGAAACCAGAACTGGGGAAATGAGGACTGGCCTGCAGAAAGGATCATAGGATACTATGGCCCTGCCACCTGGGCCCAAGATGGGAGCTGAGGTTATACGACCCCAATATACCTATTAAATAGGCTAATAAGACTACAGGCCATGGTGGAAAATGAATCCAACCACACTTCAGATGCCCTCGAATTACTGGCCAAACAACATTCCCAGATGCGGGCTTTTGTTTATCAAAATCGTATAGCATTAGACTACCTGCTGGCAGAAGAAGGAGGAGTCTGTGGAAAGTTCAATAAATCAGTGTTGCATTGAAATTGATGACTATGGTGAAACAGTCAGAGGCCAGACCTCAGAAATCAAAAAGGTAGCCCATGTTCCTGTTCAAAAATGGAACTCAATATTACAAGACACATGGTAGGACCAGTTCTTTGGGACAGGGGCCTGGTAGAAAAAGTTAGGTTTCTTCATATTGTGTTCAGCCACAGGAATAATGTTCTTGCCCTGCCTAGTTCCATGCCTAATCAGACTAATCCATTCAGTAATACAAGGCATGCAGATCGCAACCTTGCCAAACGATCCTGAAATGGTCACAGGGAAATTAGGTTGAGCTCCTGTAAGGTCCAAGATAATGAAATTAAGTGAGAAAGGAGAGGATAGCCAAGCTTCAAAGGTCTTAGCAAAATTCAAAGCAAAAAGGAAAAAGAAGAATATGAGAGGTAGCAGTCCAGAGTTTATGATAGCTGGGATGATTACAAGGGAAAATTTGAACAAAGATGAAAAGTATCTTTTGAAAGATCCTGTAAATAAAGTATGTAGAAAATGTACTAGGTATAAATTATTAATGGGATGTAGGGTGATAATTGAATGTAACAGGAATTAATGTTGTTATGTAAAAAGGGGAGGGATTCTTATATATGGTGTAATGTAATTGGTGTTTTAAGACTAAAACTTAAGTAGTATAAAGTCATCCTGGTCGGGAAAACTGGCATTTGGACATGCCCTTGGCAGGGAGCTATTCCAAGAACATAGGCAATAGCCAAGAAGGGTGTATCAATGCAATCACTGTGGAACAATGGACAGCCCCAAGAGAGGGAGATGGGCACTCAACGGAGATGGCCCTCCCAACGACCCAGCAATCAGCACCCATCAGTCAACCATCTACACCTGTGTCTTATCAAAGCTGCCAGGTGTGTGCATCCCAATGCTGGGTTCCTGAAAATCCAATCAAACAACCATCCTTCCCCAAAAAACTACTCAACGGGCAGGAGACCAAGAAAGAAACCTCCATGAATATGTAAAAAGGACCAGGAGAAGCATAGAAATCCAATCATCCACCACTCCAACCAAAAACTGTATAAAAACTGACTCCACGGAGACGGCTTTGTGAACTATGAGGTTTTTGGTGCGATAAGAGGCCGAAGCTGTGGTTCACCCAGCTCCAATGCCAGGCTCGGAACTGTCCTTTTTGATTGTGGCTCAATTTCTCTGAATCTTTCAATTTTTCCAATAAATTGCTTGTCGGAAAATTTGATTGATCGAATATTTTTAACACTTGCCTCTAAAAGCCCAGCATGCATGCCTTCCTCAGTGGAGGATCTTCACCTGACATGAGTCAGAGAAGCCACATTTGAGCGATAAATACTTGAAAAAGAGGTATCATTTACTTCCAGAATATTTTTGTACATATTTCAATCCTTATGACCTAGAATTCACACTGGTTTTATACTTCTAAGCTTGCCTACTTGAAAAGTTATTCTTAATTAACCTCATGTAAATATTGTTGCTCCAGATAAGAGCACTTACTCTGAGTGACAACACTCACAAAGGGAATTAATCAGGGAGAATAATTGTCCTTTCAAGTTGCACCAAACCTTAATCTGAGTTAAACTCTTCCTTGTGGAACAATCCTCTCATATTTACTTAGATATTACTACTAAGAGAGTTAAACTTTTCACACTCCTTGCCATGTTAATCTTTACTACCTCAGAAGACTAAATCCACATTCAACACAAAGAGCAAGGGCCCTGAAACATAAGGAGGAGCCTTGGTAGGTCTGATATTTGGATATTAGCTTGCACAATTGGAGTGCTCAGGCCTGCAGTCACCAGCCCTGCTCCTCAGAGGGGAGTGAGATGTTTAAGAACACAAGAAAGTACTGAAGCACAAGCAAGGACTTCTGATGCAGCCTTTTATTTCCTAGACGTGGGTGTCCATGTGCCCACTGTGCTTAACTAGGAACCATGGCTCTGAACCTTCTACAAGATTTTGTTTGTCAAGTGTCTCATTGCTCTTGGTGTGAAAGAATGGTTTGTGCCTCTCTTTGGGGAAACACTTCCCACTCTGAGCTCCCAGCTGGCAAGCTCCAGGTAGACCAGGGAGCAGAGAGGAGGTGCCTGCCCAGCATCTATAACTTCCAACAGCCAAATTCTCTACCGAACACAAACAGGAACCAGAAAACACAAGGCCTTTAGGAGGTAGGACAAAACCTTTATTGATCTGTCGTTGCCTCAGCTACACAAATTCCACTTTCAGTGATTAAATTCCTCCTCTAAAATGCATTAAGCAATTTGTAGGATCAAAAGGGAAGGGCATCTACAGCAATCCAGAGAATCAAACTCTCATCTCCCAATAACTACAACTGTCATGTGTGTGCCTGTGTGTATGTAGGGGCAATGTGAGTACAGATTTTCCAGACAGCAAAGAAGCAAAAAAACCACTGGCAAAACAATTGGCACAGCAGAAACTTCGACCAAAGAGAATCTTAACAGACTTGGGAGTAGCACACCATAATTGGCAAAATCATAAACTAACAGATAGTTTCAGTGCTGCCAGCAGTTTTTAATGCATGTTATCTGACACTATTGCACTCTTAGGTTTCCAAATCTGTGCTTTTATCACAGAAAAAAAATGCAGAAGTGAAAGCTCACTTTACAGAAAGCACTGACAAAAAAAAAAAGCCGAAATAAGGGCACTAAATATTAATTTCAGGTACACAACTGCTGTTCTTTGAGAGATGGAATTCAGAAAGCTGCTGTCAAAATACAAACTGATTGAAGGGCAATCAGAAATGCATTCCTTATCAGAAACAAATGTTGGAAGAACATATCAAGCTAGAAAAGCTTGAAAATGGGTATTTTTGGACATGTGGGTATGTGTGTATTTCACTGTGCCTCCTTGAAAAGAACTAAAATAATTACCCTAACCTAGAGTAAATATGAAAATTAGTCTCTAAATCTTCCCCTCACTATCTGTTTTCTGTCTTTTTTTATTTTTTTCCTCACAAGGAAAGTAAGGGCAACCATTAACAGACACCATTTTAAAAAGTCTTTTCTAGAAACTTGTCTTCTGAAAAGTGTAGCAAAAAGTCATATCTGAACCTGAAAAAGGACAGAAAACACTCAGAAAACCAAACAGAAAAGACTGAGTGTGGACAGAGCACAAATGCACAGGGACGCCAGGCATTTTCTGGTAAAGAGAAAACTTCCACACATGACACAGAGCTGAGGAAAGAGAGTCTAGATCAAAAGCTGTTCTCAAGTAACACATTACACCTCCCCCTGTCACAATTCTATTTAACAGGATGTGTAAGTGACAGATGGAACTGTGCTGTCCATCATACACTGGTGACACCTTCGAGCCTCACTAAATACACTTCTCAGAAAAAAAGCTTCTCTTGGCTTAATCTATCTATACAACACAAAACATCCAGCCTTTGAGGGAGCCTGACCTCAGAGTTTGTTTTCATGGCTGCAGCCTCTCTGGGCTGCCAAAAGGAATACAAGAACATCTACATGTCACCCAGAGGAAGACCAGGAAACGGCTTGTCTAGAGGGAGACTGGAGCAATCACCCTGACAGGCTCTAGTGAAAGTATTAACATCCCTTCAGCTACAGAAAATCACAGAATAAAGAAAGCAGCAATCATAAAGAACACACACAAGAAATGTCCACTGGTCACAGCAAGAATGTTACCAACCTTCTGTCTTTACCTTTAATAAGCTCCGGTTTGTAGGCTTTTCTTAACTGCTCTAGGAAGTTGTTATAAAAAGACTCTGCCTGCTCCGTGGGCATTGCCATGTGATAGTCAGGCTTGTTTCCCTTCAGGATGCACTGGAGAGTAAATTGGCTCACACACAACACTTCATACTGTTTATCCATCACACTTTTGGACCAGTGCTTCCCACTTTCATCTTCGAAGATTCGCAAGTTCAAGATCTTTCGAACCCTGGGAGGAGGAGAAGACAATTCCTGAATTATCCCATGTAGGATCAACAGGTACCATACAGAATGAGCTAACAAACGCATATGAAGTCTGCCTCCACATAACAAGGTATCCCTCTGCACCTTTATTCCCAGCCATGGGAATCTCATCACATTAGGCAGAGCCTTAACCAAGAGAGCCCTTATACAGCCATACAACAGTGTCAGGTCATTAATCCATGCCATCATTTTACAGAGTGTGGTACCAGGACAGAATAACTGCATGTTACACAGTGACATAAGGATGGCACAGGAAGTAAGAAAGGTCACTCTTTTCCATCTGCTTTCATGTGTCACAACATTATTTAATGTGTGAACAGCTTTGGGAATTTTAATCCTCCCACTGCACCAGGAAATCACACTCGGTAGGAAATGAGATCATCCTAAACTGTGTTTAAAACTGTACATTTTTGTTTCCAATCATGATTCTCATAGACTCCTCCTGCTTTGTCACTTCCTAGTACTATTCCCAAACCAGACCCCACAAGCCAGATGACAACAACACTTTTTCATCAGGATGAGAGGAGGAATCCAAGGAACAGGGCAGAACTGCAGCTGGAAGCAAAGTGGTTTGAATTTTGGGCCAATTTTTTAGAGATAGGACACAGAACTAACTGGCTCAAGACAACAAAGGGACCTTCACAAGTGGATCCTGAAAAGCAGAAGGCACCTGCAACGCAGTCCATGTCAGGACTTTGACTAATAACAGGACTGCATCCAAGCCACTCTCCTGTCTTTGGTTTCTTCTGGCTTCTCCACACCTGCAGCATCAAGGGTGCCTATGAAGTGCACAGGGTTTCAACTACAGTCATCAGCCAGGCATTTTGCACTAGACCAGAGATGAGGCAGTCAAGACAAAGCTGAGACTTTGTTATGGTCTAGCTTCAGGGCTTTGCCATCACTAAGGCACAGTCACAAGAACATCCCTGCAAATTTGTGTGTGTCAGCAGCAAACAGAATGAACTCCTGAATGAAGTGGATTGTTGAAAGCATCCACTAGAAGGCCCCAGGAGAAGGTTTAAATCATCATCACTGCTCTGTTTACTTCATACAGATGTTCACTGTTTCATTTACAGGATTACCCAAGTTTCCTTTAATAGGACTTGAAAAGCCTGGTTAAGCTGCTTTCTCTCACTTCTTTTGCCCATGCTGGCTTCCTGACCCTCCTGTGTCAGCCAACCCAGCAATCTGGTGCTGAGAGCCTGGTAGCTACAGACCTCCTGCCTGCAAAATTCAGAAGCAGCTTCTACACCCACCAAGGTACAGAGGGGAAGCAATGGCAGAGCAGATGTTACACACTAAGGGAGGCAAACAGTAAGGCAAACAAGCATGTGAGAATAAAACCCCCTTCTTTTTGACATCAATCAGCTCCATTACCTGTTTCTTTTTTGCCTTTGCAAGGACTGAGGTCAGCACTAGAGCAATAATCAGTCCAAAAAAGACAGAAGAAGCCCCTGGAGAGCTCTCTCTTGCACATGTTTACAGGCTGAATCCCACTGTTCTGTGGCCATGGAACAGATGGCCAGAGTCAGTCCTCCAGGCTGCCAAAATTGACTCCTGTTTGCAGACAAGCAACTGACAAGACTATCCTGCCTTTAGGAAGAACAAAACTCATGGTGCAAGCTAAAAGAAGAGTTTGAAGATTCTCATAAATCCCATCCTTGAAGGACAGATTTCTTCGGACTCAAAAAGGATAGACACCTAAAAAAGTTCACTCGATAAAAAACACATAGCAGAAAATGGTAACAGATTTTTCTCAATGGAACATGAAGGGAAAACTCCAAGAAACCTGTATTGAAGGTAAAATCTGAAGAGGAACTAACAGGCAAATCTGAATTTCCCAATAGGAATAGCTGATTTGTTTGGCTACTGCATAGGTACCAGCAATGCACAAATGGAAGAGTACAAGGAAGGGAGTGACTTACATGTGCTCCAGCTCTCTTTGTGTATCTTCCAAAGAAATGCCCAGCAGCACACAGAGGCCTCGTCCTATTGAACTGATTTGTTCACCACCCACTGCAGAAAGGAGAGAGGGAAAAGAAAAATAAGGCTAAATGCACTGTCTTGTTTTATGGCACAAGTTAGAACTGGTTTCAGCTGTCCAACCACTAAAAAATCAGCATTCTAAACCCTGTTTCCTGTCTTAAGTTTGTAGATTTGAAAGATCACATGGAAGCATTCTTTTAAAAGCTTTCCAATGCCACCACTTCTTTATGAGACTGGGTTACTTACTCCAGCATTTAAAAACACTGCATAAAGATTTTTATATTACATTTGGATACGTTGTCCTAAACAGAAAGGTGGTAAAACTCTCCTCAATCCTTGAAAAGTTATCCACCTGGTTGATGCCACTAAGTGGACTCAATTTCTCTACTCCACCATTCCCTTCACACTTTGCACTTTTTTTTGAACAGGTGATTTCTACCTAATAAGACTCTTCATAGATTTTTTGAAACTTGACTTTCAACAACCTGCAAATTCCACCCTCCTAATTGGGAAAACAACCCCTTTAATGACATTTACAATACACAAACTATCATAGATCTGTTGTGTTTTCCTAAGAAATATCTTAAATTGTCTGAATTAAATTATCTTAATGTGGCTGACCCTGAGATTACTGTATTAAGAATAAATGCTGTCTTAAAACTGAAATAAGCACCAGTTACCCAGCTGTTAAAACTGCATCCAGGCTCATGATTGGGACAAAAAGCTCCAAACAACCCACAAAATGAAAGGAGATCAGGCCGCCAGTGAAAGCTGAAAGTGTCTGTGCACTAGTAGCTGGATCAGCATATGAGTGCTCCAGTCCAGAAATTTATTCTGCTAAGTACAGCACTGTCTCCCAAACTCTTCAACAGCCAGAAACAACAGCTTAAATTCTCTCCAGAAAAGTGGCACGAAGTCAGCAAGAACCCCAGTGCTGACGGGGTGTGGCCAGCTGTGGCCACAGTCCTAGCTGCGCACAAAAGCTGTGCCCTCACAGACATGCTCTGCCAGTGCTGACACACAGGCAGAAGCTGTTTAATAACTTGAAGGCCACCCTGCTGCACACCAAAGACTCCCACAGCAGGCACTCACTGCCTCATGGGCAAGCTTCCTGGAGTTTTTAAGCACCCTGAGCACAGAAGGGCCAAAGCAGTGCAATAGCATGGACATTCCATCAGGACACACCATTCCTTTCGGAACCGGGGCTAGACCCAGGCGAGCAGCGCCTGGCGGCAGCTAGGACAACACCACTGACACAAACAAGTAGCACAAAAAGATGAACCATGCTGCACTGTCAACGTGCCTGCGATACACTGAGGTGACTGTGACTGTAGTGCCAGGGCATGCAAGCCACGGGAAAGGGATACTGGGATGGCACTACCACCACACGCACAGCAATGCACGGCCGTGACCAAGGCAGCCCCACTAACACAGCACCAAGGCGGTGTCACAGCACTGAGCCTGCCAGAGCCCAAGAAGCGTATGGACAATGCTCTCCGGCACATGATGTGACTCTCGGGGATGTCCTGTGCAGGACTAAGTCTTGGACTCCAAGATCCTTGTGGGTCCCTCCCCACTCGGAATACTCTGATTCCGTTAACCCAAGCCAAGCATGATGACTGCGATTGTGCTGCCAACACAAAGGCGGTCGAGAAGGCGACGGCAGCGTGACTGCCAGCCCACACCTGCCAGGCATGGCTGCACACAGAGCTCCACATACATGCACCCCACGGAGGCCGGGCCCCCGGGGGAGCCGCAAGCGAGCGGACCCACACCAAACCCACGCGGGGGGACAAGCGGAGGGGAACGCCCGCACCCATCCACACCCACTCAAATACAGACACACACACACAGCCACCCCCGGCCACCACAGCCCCGCGGTCGGGACACACTGACCTGTGACGCTGGCCTGGGCCACCCGCTGCACGATCGCCTTCATGGCGCAGCGCGGCCTGCGCCGAACGGGGACAGCTGCGGCGCCCGGGAGCGGCGGCCGCCCCCCCGCGCAGCACACGCAGCGCCCCCCGGCGCACGGGAGGTGCCGCCGCAGCCCTGGCACCGCCGCTATAGGGAATTCTATAGGAGAGGGGCAGGTGCGCACGGGACAGGCGTGCCCAGGTGTTTGGCCTTTCTCTTACTGCCCATAGAGAGGGGGTGCCTAGGGAAAGGAGAACATGCAGACAAGCAGAGCGGCATCGGTTATAGAAACAACTATTGGGACACAGCGGGGTGCCCGTAAAAATTAGCGTCTGGGAGGAGCACTCGGGAAAAGGAAGTGGTGGCTGTAAGGACGTTAGGAGTCCATGTGGAAAGGGCAGTCTGTAGGTGCATGGGCTGGGTAGGGCTTGGGTTGTAAAAGCTCCTATAGAATCAAAAGTGTGGGCTGAAAGGGACACTTTGCACTAGGCCAGGTTGCTCAAGGTCTTACACAAAAATTGGCCTTGAACACTTCCACAGCTGGGGAATCCAAACACTCCCCAGGCAACGTGTTCCAGCGCCTCACTACTCTCAAAGTCAAGAATTTCTTCCTAATATCCAACCTAAATTTCCCCTCTTTTTATTTGTACCAATTCCCCCTTGTTGTATCACCACAGCTCCTGACAAAGAGTCCCTCTCCCTACAGCATCCATGCAGGGCCCCCTTCAGAAATTGGAAGGATGTAGAAGCTGAGGTGTCTGGGCAGAGGAGATGGAGCCAGCTTTCCATACAGCAAGATGGGAAACCTTAAGAGACCCATGTGGGATAGGGCAAGATGTTTCCTAGAAGGGCTGTAGGGAAAACCCAAATAGAAACAGAGAAGGTGATATCCATAAAGACTAGGGAAAACACTAGAGAATGAACATTAGTTCTGGCCACAGAGCTGAGGGACAGTACCCTACAAAGGGACGTAGCATGTGCAAGGATCAGGAAAACCACTAAAGAAACAAGAGCCTAGTGCAGAACATTCAGTAAGATTTTAGCTTACAGAAACATTTCTGCACTTGTAACTCATCTCTTGTGAGCTTTTATTTGAAGGACCATTAAGAACTCTCATACCCAAAACATTAAAGTGTATTCCTTCCCATTCATTAATCATTCCCAAAGCATCCATTTCAGAGCTGCCCAGCTGAGGAGCCATCCCAGGTACATCCTGGATCACCCGGGTTTGTCCTGCACACCAGCTGGGAAAGCAACTTCACACCAGCTGGGCAGAGCTGCTGTTTCAGCAATGCAGGGGACAGTCTTCCAGCAGTGGTCTGGTGCCAGGAACTGGGATGATGTTCTCAGAGGTCCAACACAACGTTCTGAACAGCTCACTTTTTGGAAGAAGAGTCGTCATTAGGAACAAAGAATGATACCACACGCCTGAGCAGTCGAGTAAGAGGAGGCTGAACCTCTTTGTATGTTATTTCTGTTGTCACTGTCAATCCAAAAGGATATTCCTTAGTGTGTACTTCCTTGCGGGTCCCTTGGTTTGCCTCAGGATCATTTTCATTCTCTAAGGAATAGAAAGGATGGTAAGGGAGGGTAGACAAAAAAGAACACAGCAATAAAAGTCATATCCTTTTATTATGGCTGCTACATGGACATTTAGTATTTTTTTCCTTTCCCTTGCATTCTGAGGCCCAGATAGCAAAGATCTATTAACTGTAGCTAGAAAAAGTGATTTACTAGGGTAGGTCAGATACCTGCACTGATACTGGACAACTACCAGTACTACAGCAGCAGTAACAACAGGCTTCCCAAGCTCTCCACATTAAACTAGTCCAAGCAGCCCAGTGCAAACACCTATTAATTCTACTGTCTGGCCACCCTCTCAGTAAAGAAATGCTTCCTAATGACTAGCCTAATCCTTCCCCAGAACAACTTTGAACCATTCCCACAGTGGAAAAAAAAAAAAAAAAAAAAAAAAAAAAAGCAACAGGTTGGGAAGAGTCTAGTCTCCGTTACTGTGACTTGGGATAAAGCACGAACTTCTCCCATCAACACGGGATACATCCTCCTCCAGGAGGGACTGCCGGGTGTGGGCCGGGCGGACACCCGGGTCACTCAGCTAGCCCGAGCGGAGGCTGTGTTCCGGCAACCGAAAAGACCGAAGTGCCTCAGGGGAGGGCGGACAACACTCAGCCTTACCTTCCCCGGCCGGGGAAAGCAGCGAGACCGGGACTGGGGGGTATCCCGACGCCTACACTTGGCAGCCAGGAGAGCCCAGGACCCGCCTACGGCCGGGCTCTCCCTCACGCAAGCCCCGCTCCACGAGCAAGCCCCGCCCCGGATAGGACGCGCGCCGGCCGGACTCTCCCTCAGCCAAACCGCAATCACGTCAGTCCTTCTCCAGCCCCCTGAGGTGACCGCACACCCCGCTGCCGGTACCGGTGCTGGCTTTGTCCAGGCGGCTGTAGTAGATGAGGGCGCCCAATGTGGTCCAGCCGCCCAGCGAGTAGAGCAACGCTGCCCTGGCGTTCCACACGGCCGCGCGCGCCGGCTTCATGGCCGCCCGTGCTGACGCGTGGGGCGCCCCGCCCCCAACCGGGCACGCGCGGGGGGCGGGGCACGCGAGGGGCGGGGGGGGGGGGGGGGGC
>VZUI01054271.1:4850-62065 GCA_013401135.1 Cettia cetti
CTTTTAATATATATATATATATATATATATATATATATATATATATATATATTTACTTCTTCCTTGGGAGCAAGATTTGGACACAACCAATCATTTGTCAATTAAATCCCCCATTTGATTTCATAACTCCTGAGAAATTGCTTGCCTTACAGATAGTGGGGACTCACATATATCTTGACTATTGTTGGATGCAAAAGTGTAATTACACAGTTAATTATGATAAACTTGGTGCAAACAGTTGACATTGAGAAAGCAGCTGGTTTTTTTTGCCAGTGGTAGTAAAAGATATACAGTGAGAAGGTTTAAAAAGTCAATACAGAACTTCTACAACTCCTACACCAACAGTCGCAACAAAAAAGTGTGCAGGTGTAAGGAAAGGTAAGGCTGGGGAAGTTGTCACAGTTCAAAACTAAGTATGCAAGATTGCCACAACTCTCTCGAGATGCACATATCAGAGATTACTTTTAATTATTCAGATCAGTTGTATTTCTGTAGGCCCTCTGAAAACAGAACCCGCTGTAGAAAAGATACCAGGTAGATAGTACCCAGCATGACTTCACTATAGCAGGGCTACCTTAACATGAAAATTTTACAAGAGTGAAATAGAGCATGCATCACAAGCAGCAGCATCATGTAGATTTTTAGGGGGAGAGTCAAGGAACATTTGAGATGTTTCCCCTTAGGAGGACTTCCCTAGAACATTTTATGGATCTTAAATTGCAGCTTTACTTCTTCAGACCTACTTCTGCAACATTTCCTTTAAAGGCATAGATGTTCATGAAGCTTAAATTTCAGAATGACAAGTACACATTTTTCTTAAACAGTTTGAAATAAGTATGTCCAAGTGTTCCTGGCAAAAATGGCTGATAGCCTTGGAACTGGAAATGAACCATGCCACTTGAGTCAGACATATCTAGAGAACTGGATTTAACACTTGGAAGACACATTTTGGCAGTGACACGTGGGGTTTGTGTCTCATTTAAAAAATAATTAATTCATTCAGGTATCTGATGGTATACTTTACGAGAAGCAAGCATAGACTCCGTCCATGTGATGCATCATTTGCTGCAAGCAATTTATGCAGATGTTATTCTTCGCTTCAAAAGGGAAGATCAGCCAGTGCCAGAATTGCTACAAGTGGTCTACCAGACAGCAGCCTCTTATGGACTATTTTATGACATGGGTAGTTGTGGAGAAAGGGCAAACACAGTCCACCTGCAAAGCTCCATTTAAAAAATAATTTTGCAATAAGCTACATTATAAAAGAGTAGCCCTAAAAGCAAAAGCCCCCACAAAGATAGTCCCTCAATTATTTCTCTGCATCAGCCTCCTGAGTATGAAACGCCATCATGACTGACCCTGGGAAGAGATTTATAACTAAAATGAAACCTGCAATGACTAAAGATCTACAAGAAGCTGGAGAGTTTATTTGCTGAACTACTATGTAAATTTAACAATTAAATCTTCTTCTAGCTCTTAAGGGAATAAGGGGGATCACTAAAGAGAAGGAATTTGACCTGATTAAAAAAAAAAAAAAAGAGATGGAATTGGTAGGATTCTCTGCAGTTGATCAGTTCTGCCCTGCACAGTAGGCATCACAGCAGTTAGTAGGAGTTACTACAGAGATTTCCAGGAAGATTTGTACAAAGCAGAGGAAGAACAATGAAGAAATCTAAAACCTCCACTGCGTAAGTCAAGTTTTATTTGTTTGTCTGTTTGCAAAACTGAACTATGAATTTATCTTCAAGACCTGAAGTGAACTTCACACTTCTTGCTTCTGTATTCAACCAACTCAAAATAACCAGATAACTTCAGAAAAGAAAAAAATAAGTCAACCAAGAAACAACAACTCTCTTTGGTTTGACTGATCTGAGCCTTTCTAAACTTATTTATTTATTTATTTATTTTCATTATCCCACTTTCTAAGCTTGGTAGTTTGAACAAGAGACTTCTCTTTTGACAGCCTGTCTCCTGGGTTCCCCACTGAAAAGGCCAAAGCTCCCAGTGAAGCCGCAGTAGCTGCCTTTAAACAGGAGCTGAGCACTTCTTGCTTTCCTGTGCTGCATGCAAATGGAGAGGCTCAGTGTTACCCAGCTCGGCCAAGCTTCCTCCTAGTGTGCCTTCTGCATGGCAATGGCCACGGCCACTACGAGTGATCATCCAGCGTGTCTGTGAGCGTGTTAATGTCCCTGATGCTGGTGCACTGATCACCCTCTGTGGCAGGGGACTCGTCATCTGTACAAACAGCGTTTGCGGAGCCCGCAGCCTCCTGGCTGTATGTGACAGAGCTCTGCTTTATGCTCTGCCTGTTCAGCAGAGCTCAGTGAAGGGCAGCTGCTCCTTCCGTGCTCGTAAGTAACACTTCCATGACAACACCTTCGGCTCATTAGTTTTGTTTGTTTCTTCCTAAAATGGCAGTATATTTTCTAGGGTTTTTAAAAGTGTGCTAAAGAATGGGCCATCGTATCTGTTACTAAGCTACCCACGGAGTAATTCAGGAAAAGGCTGAAGGCTTTATAAACAGAGGAGAGATGATCACACGGCAGAAACTATATTTACTCTTTCAACCCCCACCTCACCACCTGATCCTCTGCTGCAGTGCCAGTACCAGAGCCCAATACACACATTTGTAGTCACACATGCATGAAAATGTGTTTAATAAAGTGAGAAACTCAAAGCCCCAAATTGACAAAATCTAAAGCAAAGGTAGTTAAGATGCTGCCCTCTTCTACCTTGCTGGAAATTTCTTTGATGGAGGAAAAAGTGATGTGCCTTCCCTCTGCCAAGGGGAAACCAAGTAGCCCAGTAGCCCCAGAAGGGTCAAAGGGGGATGGACTCATATGGGAGTGGGTAGCAGATGGGCTATCAGGGTGTTTGTGAAAGTAGGTGTTTGAGTTGACACATGCAGTGGTTTTCTTGGGGCCACACAGCAGCTCTGGGCTGCCAAGGCACAGGACACGATTCACACCTCAGTTTTGACCTGGCTGTGCACCCCCAGTCAGGGATTTGAAGCTGTAAAATTTGTGCCAGGATGAGATTTCAGTACCATAGCTTGGGAAAAACTTATAGTCAGTTGGCAACATGAAACATGCCCTAAATTGGCACCCTAGAAATGAAGAAAAGACAGAAATATGTGAAATCTCCATTCAGTAATGTAAAATCCTTTGCTCATTGACCCCTCATCCTCCCCTAAAAAGTAATCTTATAATCCTATATGAAAGTTTACTTTCCTCCCTAAACCTCACAAAATCTGGTTAAATCTCTAAGTCTAAGCAAAGATTTTTGATAAATTTCACAACACAAATATTTCAAAGCACTTATTTGTGGAAGATCATGCATATGCAGTGGATATTCCCATAGTTGTTCTTTTCTGCTAGATCTGAATGGCCCTTTTTTGCTCCTGCTATGAAGACTACAACCTAACTGGAGCATGTAGGCACAGATGAACAGCAACACAATTGTTTTTCTATTTTCTGCACACACCTACCCACAATGAGTACAGCTACCTCTCATTGCTGCTATGAGCTGTGCACATGAGCAGCAGCCAGGCAGATACAGCAGGCCAGGGATAAGGATTCATACAACAGAACATAAAGTAGGATTAGTGCAGGGGTGAAGGAGAACAGAGGCAGCAGTGCACCTCAGCTAGCTCTAAAGTAAGAGAGAGAGGAAAGGGTGCACAATATGCTGCTTCCTCAAAAGATACTGAGAGCAGAAGGGGGAGAGAAAACAAGGGATTGACCACTAGTTAAAAAAAATAACAAAGAAGAGAAAATGTCACCTTCAGGGAGAAGCTGGTTTCTAAGTGCTGATTCAGGTGTAGTCTGAACCAGGGCAGAGAGATATTGAAATGAAAAGGCTTCTGTTTACTTTAAAAATTTGCTGTGCAATGATTATCTACTTGGGTCTCTGCCACTTTCTTCCCAGCAGTTTCTCCCTCCTATAACCTGGCGTTTCTTATTTGCAGTGGCAGTTTGGCTCACGAGCTGTTCTCTGCCTGCTCACCTGCTACCCCAGCCAGCTTTCACAGTAGCCAAAAATCCTCCACTGCTCCTGCCTTTTGCTGACAGTACTTTCTGGAGTAAATATCACCTGGTAGCTCAACTTTAAAGCCCACAAAATGTGGCATGCATCAGGTCACACTTCCTTTGTTGTCACCAGTCCTCTCCATGTCAAGATGGGAATAAAAAGAAAAGACACAAATTGTGACAGATGTATGCTAAACCTTTGATGCCTAATTGCTGTAAGCCAGAATGCCCATCCCTTAGTTTTATAAGCATCAGCTTAACTCACAAAATTAGGTAAAAGGAAAAAAAAAATACACCCTGAGGCAAATTTTCTTATTCAAGTTAAACATTTTCCTCTTGAACAGCAGGGTCTATAAAGGAAATGCTGATACAACCTTAACCTTGGCAGCACAAGCACTGGGGCTGTGTTAATCAATGTAAAGAGCAGAATCAGTGCTCATTAGTAAGAATCCCTGAGATCCTTCCATAGAGTGGTACAAAAAAACTAAAACCAAGTCACAACTCAACAAAAAAGGTTTGGAAATTTCCCTTCCTCTGCTGAGGTTCAAAGGCTTCTTTCTCTGTCTCTGATATGAGAACAATATGAAAATAAAGTGTCATTTATACACAGTCTTAAAGCTGAAGAAGAGTCCTATCTGCATGCAGATCATGACCGCTTTGGGCCAGAAGAAAGTAGCCACACGTTACTACATATGTAGAAGCTGTGTGCATGTGGCAGAACAGTTGCAACAGGGACAGCCTGTTACTAGGAAGCAGATATGCTGAGTTTCAGGTTCATGTTACCAGGAGACTCGAAAAAGTTGAAACTCAGCCTAACCAGGCTGCCAATGGCCTCTAATGAAAATTTCCATTTGGAAAGGCTTGATGTTGACTTGGCATGACACCAAACAAGCAGCCTGCTACAAATTTTTACACCAATTGTATTTCTCCTAATTAAACCCTGTCTGACCTCAGCATTAAAAAACAATTTGTTTCAGGATATAACCAGCACACATAAGCAATTACATTCTGTTTGCCCTATTAACATTTTTTGGCTTCTATGCTTTCCAGTGCTTCTACTGTTGCAAATGCTGTGTGGGAGCCAGAGGTACAGAAAGTGTGGAGTGTCTAAAATTTTTTTTGGGTAGCGAGGGAAGGGAGGAGAGAAACAGAAGCCCAAACTGAATGTATCATCAGCTTTTAGTCATACAATAGGCACCCAGAAGTAGTGATCACGTGGTGCCTTCAAGTTTATTCAGGGACCATGAAAGACAGAAATGAGGTGACTTATGCAAACCACCAAGAACATATATATCAGTATGCTACAATTAAAAAAAAAAAGTGATAATATAATTATTCTCTCTCCTAACTTTTTATTTTTCATTCGGTTCTCTAACTTGTGCTTTTCACCAGTCAGCTAGAAATATTAGAAAGGACAGCTTTTGGTGCCCTGGCTGTGAAACACTGCCACTAGCAGGACACAGGATGCACTTGTCTCTGTCTTTCTGAGGGACAAGGAAAAGTGGCTGTGGGAAGACAAGGGATTTGGAGGTGAATGTGGGGCCATGCTGTACCTCCAATACTGAGGGGTGTCTGTGAAGAATTTTCCAGTTCCTTAAGGGTCTTTCTCACTGACAACTTAAGTAAAGCTCAGGCACAGAGAGAATTATTTAATACTATATAGTGTGCAAGAATATTGAAATCATTTGTGCATCATGGTTTCTTCACAAGCCAATGCTCTGGAAGACCTCTGACCCCTGCATATATGTGTGCTTGAGGACCTGCCTTAAGTGGTGAGGAGGCTGGAGGAAGGAGTGAAAGGAGAAGGGGGTAGCCTGCTGACCACACATTCTGCAACCTACACAGGATAGGTAAAATGTAAAAGACAGTTGTAGACAGCAGAGGAAAGAGAGAAATGAAATAACCAAATGAGGTGTGTGAACAGGACAAGTCAGCCACAGTCTGGAGACTTCAATATTTTTAGTCCACATTGGGATAACACTAAAAGCTAGATTAGACCTTTCTGTGTTTCTTTGCCGTTGTGAGGCTGAAGAAGACTTTCTAGTGTTCAGATATTCAAGGAACTGTCTGGAAAATAGCAGCAAGATGCATTCATGCCAAGGCCATTAACCCTCTATTCTTGCCAACATCAAATTAAATAAACTGAGAAAACAATTTGCATAACACTGTCACAGCAATATACAGTCAAGGCAACCTTTTGGAAGACTGAGCTTATGAAGAGGTTTAGTAGAGTAAACACAGTCAATGGCTGCATGGTAAGACCTGGGAGTGACCGAGTGTGACTTTTGGAAACAAGCTCTGCAGGTGTGTGCACAGCTCTCACATACAGTTGTATTGGACTTGTACGTGGCTCTTATGAGCCACAATGTACAGCCTTCTGCTTTGACCTCTGTGCAAACTGCTGGCAGGTTTTCCTGGTGGTCTTCTAGAGGCTGATAAGATCCAGAAATGTATATAAGTACTTGAGCCATTTGAAAGCAACAAGAGAACAGCAAACAAGAGTCTGTGATTGTTGGAGAACATGGAGTCAGCTTGTGTGAAAATGTCTAAAACAATCATTTCTGTCACTGTCTGTACCTCTTCTTGCTCTTTACAAGCAGTTGAACCTTGAGTTCTCTTTGAGCAATACAGTAGCAGTCACTTCTCTGCCTTGCTTTCACTTGAACTAAGCACATGAGACACTTCTGTACCAGATCTGTGTCCTGCTTATTTTTTGTGTCTACGTGACAGGGAATAGAGTAGCATGATGTGCGATCCGGAACACGAGATCTGAAATTCTGAGATAGAAAACAGAACAATATAAGGCACATCTGGAGTCTGAAATCTTTATGCTAAAGAACTACAGCCATTTACAGTTGCTTCAGATTTTCTATGGATTAGCAAAAAAGAAATAAAAAATGTATGTATGGATAATTATCAAAGTATGCTTTAACTTGTGAGATTCTTTCAGCTCTCAAGAAAACATTTAAGACTGAGTAAATGAAAATGTGCATTTACACATTGTCTAACTATGTGCATTCTTTTCTATGTATTTACATATTTAAACAATTGTCTGTAAAGAATATGTTGTTCAATCCCACAGATAAGCCCAAGAGAGCATGGCTAAATCCTATGCTAACTCATTGAAAGCATAAATCTTAATTTTATTTAACTACCATCTCATGTAGTTTAATTTTCTTTCTTGTTCTGATTTTGTTCCCCCATCTCAGTCTCATCAAAAACAAAATAAGCACTCAAATACAACCCCTCTTAGCGTCTTGAAAAGGTAAGAAAAACCCTATGAAAAGGGAAGCCCTCTAAGCTTTCTCTTGGAGCCGTCTGGAAGCAGATACAACATTTTCTTTACAGTCGATTGTGTAAATATGAAAATACCTGGAAATGGAATATATTTAGGCAAGTTTTAAAATGCATAATATTTATTCAACTCTAATAGCTTTTTATTAGAAGTCAATAGGGTCTATCAACTAAATGGGTATTTCAACCATTTTCAATAGACACATTATTTACTCAATAGACCATAATGATTCTGAAGGAGGCATTAGGGCCTATTATGCAAATCTCTATGTATTGTAGGTGTATTCAAAAATAGTGAAATTTTGACCCTGGCTGTTCTACACATCCTGATGCCATCACTCTTTAGAAAGCAAATGGTGTAAACCTAGTTTGAATGAAATAGAAAGGTTAGAAGTAGCACAGTGGAAATAATAGATTTTTTTTGGTTGGGCTGCAGAGCAGAGAATATAAAAAAGTTTTAGTTCAACTTGGAGCAGTCTTTCTCTTCAACAAAATATATTTAAAGAAAAAGGAAAAGTAATTGTGTCTTAGAAGAAACATTTCATTTCCCACACAATGTTTTCACTCTTTTTTTACCCAGTAGCTACCCAAATAACTTTATTGCATTTTTGGCTGGTTAAAACATTCTCCCAGGAGACCTGCAATGAATAACCCTCTCGACACTGGATGTGAGCAGGAGAGGTTTGAACAAGAATTTGGACCTTCGCTAAGATGGCAATGCCAGTCACCCAGCACTCCAGTTGGTCAGTCCTCTAATGTCTTTCCAGCTATACTGCTGACAAATTGTTTCAGGCTGACTGAGAACAAATTGAAAAAAAAATAAATTACTGTAGGTAAAAAACCTATAGAAATGGCCCATTTGTAACAGTATGGGGAAGTCCTAAAAGGATTTGGTAGGTGGCCTGATTCAAAACTAATGGGTAATAATGGAGATGTTTCATACAATTTCAGTGGAGTTTGGCTCTGTTTTCCTTGTTGTATGCCTGACACAAATAGATTCCTTTAGGGATACTTATTAAAATTCTAGAGGACTCATATAACCAGAAAAGATACTTTTGACTCACATAAATGGCATGAAACTCTCTCAAATTCAGCTGAAAATGTGAAAACAGGCATCTTCATTCTTATCAAATATTGTAAATTTCTGAAATAAAAAAATTGTATAGGTCCATAGTCAACAATTTAACATAGAGAAATGGATCCTGGACTAAGACATCCAGACTAACTCAAGGATCACAGGTAATATTATAAAAGTTTGGACAAAATATTTTGTACATGTGTCTTTTTAGCTTGTAAAAAATGTTTAGGTTCTGGGTGGATGCTGCTCTCTGGTGCTTTGGCTTTCCTATGTGTCTTTACAGAACAGAAAATAACACAAACCTGACATTAAAAAATACCAAATTGACACTCTTTAATTTGCTGTGTACTGCAAAGTTCTTTTTATTTTTTTTGCTGAAATATTCAAAACCAAACAAATGACCAAATGACTGGGCCTGCTTCTGTCAGGAGCAGATACATAGAACATCTGCAGAAAAACTTACCTGTGGCTTACATGCAGCAACAACTGACTTAGTTACATTCCTTAGCTGTGTGTACTTGAGTCTAATCAGTGTTTTCAAGAAAGGGCACAGTCTCTGGTGAGGCAGGGTTTGTTGAAAGATGCAATATTTCGTATGAAATCATATTGTTTGGAACTATGTGCACAGAATGAATGGACATGCATTCTCGGTTGTGTACAGCTGGTGTATTTGGAGAAAACCAGATGGACTTCTGCATCCAGACCCTTCTTCATGTTCTGTTCATCAGAATTAATTTGCAATTACAGCCTGGAGGATGACCAAGATTATACAACTATGTTACATTTTATGGTATACTCGTCATATCCTTCTCTGAGGACCATATGAGGTGAGTTAGCCACATTACCACTTGTAGCTTCCACTTTTACTAGTGGCAGTGGGTAGATTTTCTACAGAATAAGGTTGCTAGTGAACATCAGCCCTGGCCTCCACAAACCAGGAGCTGACACTGAGAACAGTGTGAACCAAATGGCCATCCCATGACAGTGTTGCTGGGCAGCTGTTCTTGATAGCCTGAAGCTTACAGGAGTAAATGTGAGGTAAAAATGGACAGTGCATAAAGATCAATCAGAAATGAGGGTGAAGATTTGAATAACTTGACTATTTTGACAAAAGAACACCAACCTTTCAATGCTTATCTAGATTTTATTTGTGCTTTATGATCTCATACCAGCAACAGCAAAGCTTCCTATTTCTTTTATATCCTGGTTTGTTTGTTTTTTTTTGTTTGTTTTTGTTTTGTTTTTTTTTTTAACCTTGTCTTGTGAAAAAGAGTTATTGAAATGAGTTTTGGGGCTGATGAATACCCTAGAGGTTCTTTGGCCCATTGCTTTCTTCTAGACCATTTGCCTTTAACTCTCACTTGAGCTTCTGTTCAACAAAGTTAATAGCTGCAAATTCTTCCGGGATAGTTTGTTAAATCATGTCCAAGAAAATAAATATAATGAATGAACAATCTCAGGAGAAAACCCTGACATTAAAAAAAAAAAAAAAGGCAAATGAGTCTCAGCAGTATCAAAGTTTTGGAATACACAAAGTACATTAGCAAAAATGAGAAATATTTTGCACCAATTAGAGGAGGAGATGGTCTTCTCCAGGGGAACACACCTGAGTTCTTGAAAACTCAACCAAAAGCTGGTTGTGTACTGCATCCTGGCATCTAACAGGTCAGACCTGAACATCGTCTGCTCATAACTTCCCTCCCACTCTCCCAGCATTTCAATGTGCTTCATCTGCCACTGCATCAATGGACTTTGATATGAGGAAGCTGGAGTATAGCTTTGAACTCCACTGAACCCAATTACATCTGGTCATTTGAGACAGCTGTGGTGGTGCAACTCTGAACTAGGAGGCAGAGAGTTCACGGCAGACTCAAGTGCTGCAGCTGGAGCAGCAAATTCATCTGGTGCTGTGGTATTGCAGGTTTTGTGCTCCAGGAAAGAAGTGGCAATCTGGACTAAGTTCTGCACTAATTAAAAGGAAGGTAGTTTTGCAACTAGTGCTTGGTATGTGCTGGGGTTAATTCCTTTTAACTGCCACGGCACAAGTGATAAGTTTAATCTCTGTATACTACTGGAAGTGTGTAGGGGATTTAAGCAACTTACTGAAATGGGCAGATTTCAGCTTTTCCCCCACTACCAATATAGAGCATAACTCTTGTCTTTGGCAATGGCCCTTGCTGTTTAATACTTGAGAGAGGATAAGCATAGCAGGGATCTTAATTTCCTAGAGATACAGGGAATTCCACATCAAAATGATATTAGAAGGCAGACTTAGTTTTGCCCATGGCTTGTGTAATTAAAACGTAGTCTGGTGACAAGGTACTACTACACATAGTGATAAAGACACCCTTGGGCAGAGGACTACTGAAGTCTTATGCATTGCTAAAGTCCTATTAAAACCTTTTTGCTTGGCTTTATTAAAACCAATTTCATTTCTCGACCTGAAAATGTACCTGTGAAATGTTTCCGTAGGCCTTCTCTAGTATTGATCGCTTTCAAAAGCTTATTGCGGATTCTCTTCTCACAAAGACAGTGAACCAATTCTGATCTCCACTGCATTAAGCAAGAGAGGCTTCTACTTGGTTCTCATGCCTGCTAGAGATTTACCTCAAGGAAAGAGGACCAGGAAGACCTGCCTTTCCAGTTTCTTTCTCAGGTGGAAAAAACAAGAAACTGCATACCATGTAGATGCACACACGTGCACAGTCCTTTTTCCCATTAAAAAGAAGTAAAACCACATGGCAACGTCTAGCCCTTCCACTCCAAAATGTATTTTAGTTACAGGTAAAGCTTTGAATTGGATACAGAAGAGATCTGAGATCTGCTCTTATTTTGTTGTCACATAACTGGAGTTTGGCATTACGCAAAACTCTGCTAAACCTGTATTTTTCTTGTGCTTATATAGCTACTGTGCAAGAGGTTTGGGATCTTTTTATTTCCCCCTTTCGATTGTTGGAATTTTTTTCACTCTTTCTAAATATAATTTTAGATGCAGGAAAAATATTTTTTGGATGGCCTCTGACCAATGTCCACTGGAATTTAAGCCAACTGAATTATTCTATCATATGGATTTGCAGTTCTGATTATTCCTTGTACTCTGTATGAAGAGCTTCCACTAAACAATAGTGAAAAATGAACTTTCCCATGTAAAAATAATGCTGAAAAAATATCTCTGGTAAGAATAGTGAAATTCCCAGGTTTCTAATCACTCTCTTAATCTTGAAAGGATTTTTAGGTAGTCAGACTAAAAGTAGGAAGGGACCGATTTAAAAAGAATGTTATGAGGAGACACTCCAAATTTTTAAGTTGTAAAACTAAGCCAAGTTCATAGTTATTATTAGCTGAGAAAAAGTTATTGGAAACTAATTGTAACAGAATAAAGAGAAAATAGTTCTGCCCTAAAAAATCTCAATATCCAGAAGAAAACTGTACCCAAATGGTAGCAACAGTCATAAAGGTTCTATCTAAGGACACTATCTTGCTTGGCAATTAAGAAAGCATGAAAGATTCCCATTTTTAAATTATAAGTAGCATTTAAGACAGAAAAGGTAGCAAGCAAAAAACAAAGCCCAAGAAGTCCTATTGTCTCACTTCCAGAACTGCCAGTAAAAATCATCTGTGAGCTCTTCAGGTGCTAAAGGATGGTTTCTCTCCTTAATACAATTTCACTAAAAATTAGTTCTGTTATTGCTAATAACTCTCCTATGCCTTGCTCTTTTAAAGACATTTCATGCACAAATAATTTGTGGCATTCATCTAAGAAAAGTGTACAATAGCCGGAAGCAGAAGTCAACTACAAGAAATATGAAACTGAGCTTTGTCTTACATATCTCTCAGGCTATGTACTTATTTAAAGATTCCCAAGACCAGAACTTCATTTTGTTTTTACCTGAAGAAATGCCATCTGCAATACTACAAAGATCAGGTGAATGTTGAAGATGGGAAGGTATTTTATATCTTCGTTATGTGTTCTGATATAGAGAAGCTAATTAAATTGTTATAATCGAAGCAAAATGCAATCCTCAACAGAGTATTAATAACCTCAGCCTCAGCAGAAAGACATTTGGTCAAGTAAAGTGGGATTTCTTCTAGATCATAGACAAACCTCACTCCAAAGTAATGTCAGCTGCTGATTTTTTCTGTCTGTAGTGATAATGTTCAGTGTAGCAACAGATTAAATTCCAGGAAGGAGGAAACAGATCTGGTTGGTTTTGTTGGCATTTTTATGCTCAAGCTGCAGATGCTTGAGTATATCCAGGAACATTCTGAGAAGGATTTGAATTTTTCTATTCATTTTTTAAAAATATAGGATCAACCTTAAACATATGAGTACATTATACTTCTATTGCCCTTTGGGTATGGAAGACATGTATGTGGTCCTATAGAAATCCTCATAGTCACAGGATACTATAGAACATGAAATTTTCTCATTAAGATCATCTGTGATTTTTTTCATGAGTCTGTTTCTTCTGTCCAGTTGATTAAACCAATTACAATTTGTTCAATTTTCCATCTATTATAGTTAGAGATGACACAGTTGGAGGACAAAACTCCCACAGGGTATAAATGCTCTGAAATCAGCATATTAAGGGTATCATTTCAGAATGGTGAGGACCAAGAATTCCCACTGAGAACAATGGAAAATAATGTTTGCTTGTTTAATTGTCTTCTCTGATGCCTGAACAGGCTGTGAAGTCCTAAGGACTTATGAAAACATAAGCTTCAGGTTCTAGCCTGGGAGCATGTGTTGTGAGGGATCTTGTTTCCTGCCATATGGTCATGTGAGAAGGTCTTTTAATTTCCCTTCTAAAAGCAAGATCTAACACCAGCTTCACTAATCTAACTTCTTTCTTCTCAGTCTGTGCCTAGATTCACAAAATCTGTATCTTTTGTTTGCAATATGTAAAAAAGAAAATATTGTGGGTGGTCTTCTTTGGGTAATTACTGACAATACAAATATAACAATTCTGTTATAAGAATGAGTTTTTCTCAGCAAGCTGTCCTAATCACTTGACAACAATTGGTCAAAAGACTGCTGTGGTCCTGCTTCTTTTAAACAAACTGCTATTTTCTCCTTTTTCTATTTTTTTTTAATTTTTTTTTTTTAAGAAGGGTCTCCTTTTGGATAAAGCAGCCGTTGCCCCTCTGTTGGGAGTTGTGTTTCTCACTGGATACTTGAGCTTCAGTACATGGTCATGAGTTGGTTGTGGTGGTGATTCCCTTCTTGAGGTGCCTCTCATGCTCTTCAGTGGCCTTTTTTTTGGAGGCAGAGCAGTTTCATGGCTGACTTCAGGTGTGCTCTTTGGATACCACTTTTCCAACTGCTCTGTGGTTCAAATGAGTTCATCCATCCCCGACACTTGCACAAAAACACTCTAGAAATGTATTATTTAAAGCCTGCCTTCCTTGGTGCTTCAGAAATAAAGGTGTAAACTTTCTTTAAAGGCCAGGGAAGAGAAATATTTCCTTTGCTCTTGCAGGGAAAAGTGAAAGGCCAGGCTTTGAGCTGCATGCGTACCCCCAGAGGGTCCTTATGGCAGGAGATGTGCGAATTACTGGAGATGATATTGTTGTCTTCCTCACTGCATCTGAGGATGCTGAAGCCACCAAGGAGTGTTGTGATGACACCTCGCCACTACTGTCACCAGAGGGATGCTGTGATGTTACCGGAGCAATCAGCGTGTCCTGCATCACACCTTCACCTGGGCTGGGGAGGTAGGAGCTGCTCCAAAAGGTAAAGGTCTCTTAGAGATTTATGATGCTTCCATGCATGCCTGTTTGACCACTTGCTCAAGGTAGAAAGCAAAACAAGGAGTCTAAAATGAACACTCTATGGTAAACATCTTTGAAGGGCCTTGTGAAGGGTTGGGGTCTGGAGTCAGCAAAGAGTGTGAGGAGGGCTGGCTGGATCTTATTGGTATTTTCATTAAATGTGCTTTTTCATTTTCTTATAAATGCTTTGTTGGGGGTGCCCATTTGAAGGAAGATGTGAAGAAAAGCACTTTCAAGAATCAAAGCTTCTGGTCTCTAGGGTTTAAAATTTTCTAAGCCAGATTTGGGGGTCTTCTGCAAGTCAACAATTTTGCAAAATATAAGCCTGTGAAGGCTCTGAATAGATAGGCTTTTCACTCTGTTACATAATGAAAACAAGTTTGAAAGCTTATGAACTGGAATTGCTAGTCTCCAGGTAGCAGTACACAGTGAGCATTTCCCTTACAAAAAATCAGATAAATACTCCAGAATATTGCAATAGCAATCCCAAGTAGAGCTGTAAAACCAATGTGCAGAGGACGTGTTGGAGCAGAATGGTGACAAACTGCAGCAGTTTCAGGGAAGCATCTGTGCGTGTGGTGGTGTGGAGAACAGATGCAGTTGGTGTGTCACATGCAAGCAGTACCTTGCTCTTGTTGGAGCATGTCTCTGTAAAGCAGCAGAAAAGAGCTGAACTTTTTGAAGCATGGTATGTAAGAACATCTGCCCTTCAAAATGACAGTAATGCATCTGGTAAATGGAGGTGAGCTAGAGCTTCATGCTGCATCTGACAATTAAAGGTGATGAAAAAGTACTGCTGTTGTAATGGGGGGATATGGCTTAACACATCTACCACAAAGAATGCCATTGTAAGAAGAGCAGAAACAGAAATAAAGATGCACCAGATTTGTACCAGCAACAGAATTTCCCAGTACAATTCCCGCAGCTTTCATCAGGTGCTTAGTAGCACCTCTGCAAAATGACTGTTATCTCTGGGCATGTTTGAAGTGTTATGCTACACTTCCCTGGACTCTGTCAGGTTACATCTTGTTGAAAAGGACAAATCCTGTGCAATGGCTTTGCCCTCCAACTTCTGTTTTTAGATTAAATCTTTGGGTAACTTTCCTCATAGTATGAGAAGTGACAACCTTAGATCAGTTCAGAAGACAAGGGTCTTGAAGTATTAACCCCCCACTCTGTGCTTGTACAGTAGTCTCCTTCTCAAACCCTATAATAAAGCAGTTTAAATAAAACAAGACCTGCATCAAAATCTTAAATGGAATATGCAAAATAAGAATAAAAAAATAGGAGGGACGCAAGCAACAGAGTTTCATGAGGAGACTGAAACACAAAGCAACAACAAGCAGCAAACAAATAAACAAAAAAAAAATCAGGCTGGAAAAATGACTGCACAGATTGCAATTTAGATAGAATAAATGCATTAAGACCAACAAGAAGCCCATTTAAATATTCAAGCTGAGTAAGAACCAAAGCATGGACCAAAGTTTTGGTTGCCTCAGTCATTAACCAAGCACAAATTTTAAAGATGTTCAATAAAGGGAATCGACAGGTCTTTACAACACAGTTAATATGCAATGAAATGACAAGTCAGAGTCAAAGGTCACACCCAATTGCTGTGCTGTGCCAAAGAATATGATGTGGTGGTATTCAGGAAGAAGAAAGAAAAAAAAATAAATGGAAAGGAGGCAAATTAAGAGACAGGGTCTGTATAAAATTTTTGCCTTATCCACGTATAACTAGAAATAAAAATTAACATCCACTGGGAGATGTCACTGAAGCAATGCAAAGCATGAAGAAAAGCATCCTTGAAAGAATAAAGGATATTTTAATGTAAAATGTAGCAGATTTACTATGGACATGGACTACCAGCCAGCTTCTGGGTGAAATGCTTGGCCCAGTGCCATGGCTGACATGCCATGGGACAAGCAAACCTTGGCACCTTCTCTGTCCAGAAGGGAAGGACTTAATAATACCTGCTCAAAACCTACAGTGAATCAGCTCCTCTGTTGGCAGCTTTTGTATCCTTCTCAAGCTGAAAACTCCCTAAAATGGCTTTCTGAGTGGTCCCTGGTCCTCCCCACTTCACCAACATGGTTAAGCCTGTGATTTCCTTCAGACTTCCTTGGGAATTATCGGGTCCCTTTTCGTGGGCAACCAGTGCCATGAAGAACCATGCTGTATCAGGGCTTAGGCAATGGCATGAGCAATTCATTGATGCAAGCAGAGAGGCTTCTGGCTGAAGCCTGCTGTAGAGGGCGGAGTCTCAAAAGAACTGCTGGCTCTGTGCCATGGAGAGGGAGTTTCCAGCCAGCAGAGTTTGGGTGGTGAGGTCTCTACGTAGGGTGGCAGATCTGGAAATTCCTGAAGGAGATTAAGTCTTTGCTGATGCTATCTCTGTTGTTGCGTTCAGGAAAATGAGTCTTCATTTTCCGTTTCAGTTTTTCATTTCCATTTCCAGAGGTGAAATTTTTCCTTTCTTTTTGGAGGGGGATAAATAAAGAAGATTTTTTTAAGATTATACCAAGAGTACAGTTGACATACACTGCTGATTTCATATGCAAATACAAACAAGTCTGCAAGGCTTTGAAACTTTGGCAAATCATTCAGCCAAAATTGTTACTCTATATTAATAATAAGGACATCTATTGATGATTATGTTCTGGATTCACTAATCCTATCACAAATGTCTTTTCTCTGTAGTTACTTTGTACTCATATTTCTTACTCATTTTTAAAAATATAAATATAATTGGGAAAACCTCAATAAATAGATTACAGGAACAGAGAGGAATTCCATTACTATACAAGTTCTTCCTCAATCTTTTAATAGCAGAATACAATTAGGGCAACTAGGGAAAAGTGTATGGCTCTCTGTTATGTGATATCACCCTTATTTGCCAAAACTGTGAGTGCACAAATGACCCACAAAGTTTTCACTTGAAAATCCAGATTGGACGCCGGTGTAGGTGTTATGTCAGGACCTTTTGTGAATAGAAAGGCATGTCTTAGAAATGTTCCAGCCTCTTTTTCTCTTCAAAAGAGAGAGATGAACTGAGATCAGCTGTTATGTTTTTTATTTTCCCTAGTAATTTTACAGACAGGATTATTTTTAATCCAGTTTTCTGGAAAGAACTAGTTCATGCCCAGCAATTTAAGAATTTCTTGCTCCTTTTCCTTCCGAAACTGTTGTGCTGCTTTCTGCACACAGCCCTCTGCTCTTGCCTCTCCCTGTGCAGCCTTCTCTTGTCAGGGTCTTCTGGGTTCCAGCTGCTGTAGCATTATGGATAACTTCTCCTGATCCTTTCAGGTCTGTAGAGGAGAAGTTATTACTTGACAAGAGAAAACCTGGCCAGAAAAATGTGTTGTTCTAACTCTTATTAATCAGATACAGAGGACATCTGCCCGGCAATTGAGGCTACAATAGTAATGGTCTGGAAACAAGAGAAACAGATAATTTCTGCTAGGTCTTCCCCACCTCATTATCTCTTCCATCTTCCTTCCAGACTATCACTCTATATCTACCATGTCCCTGCTGTGCACAAGGCACATCCCTGTGTTACCGCACATTTCCATCCTCCCTTCCACTGCTTTTAAGTTTATACTATTCAAGACACATCAGGAGATCTTCTGGTCTTTTCTAGATAAGGGACAGACCAGCTGTGCTGCAGATGTAGAAAAGTGAAGATTGCTACAACCTTGTCACATCCAACAGGGTTGTTCAGACGCAGGGAACTGTAGGGCAGTCATTTTCCTTGTTTCCTCTTTTTTTTTTTTTTTTTTTTTTTCTTTTTTTTTCTTTTTTTTTCTTTTCTTCCCTACTGCTGAAACCCTTTTTCAGAGGAATACTATTTTGTAAAAATTTAGGCTCATGATCTGTATTTCTCAACTGGGCAAATTTCTGCTATATTCATGTGATAAGATTATTTATAAGATCTTTTACAAGTACTATTCATTTCACAGATTATGACTGCAGCCTCCACACAATGGATAGTGTTGGCAGGGGAAACATAATTCAGGCAGAAGGCTCAAGAAATAATCTGTCATATATACAGGGAAAAACTCAGTAAGGAGGTTTCTGGAAGACTAAAGTTTATGGTTTTGTGAGCATATGATATGGAATGCTAGTGGCAGTGTGAAAATGAGGTTGGACAACAGCAAAAAATATTCAGCTTTTTTTCACTTTGTTTTCATGACAGTCTTTTTAACAGTGTGGGACTTCACTTTTTAGCAAAGAATTTATGTTTCTGTGGGAAATAATTTCATATAGGCAATAGTCTAGTCATACAAGTATTGAGTTGCCAAAGAACTTGGATTCTAGCAGTATCCCCTTTTCTCATGCCTGTAAGGAAAGATGTGCCCTGCATTAACAAAGGGGGATTTTCCATGTCCTGCAAAGCCATCCCACAACCTCTAGTATTGTTTAAAGATGAATACAGCTGGTGAAACAAAAACATGTTGTTTGCCCTCTGCTGCTCTGGAAAACAGCCCTGGTCCATATTCTTGTGTTTAGGGACCAAGCCTCCTTGTGACTCTTTTTCAGTCCTTCTATGCAGTACAGTAGCATCAGCCTTCATACTTTCCATCCTCGCTCCCTGCTGCCATTCCTAGGAAACCCTTGGGTGACTGCTCTTCCTGCTGTGAGGCAGAGTAGAGGCAGGAGTGCAGCAGGGGCACTGCATGGGTCAGAAGTTTCCCCAGGCCCCTGCTGAGCTCTCAGGGGACCTTGCAATTGTCCAGATGCTTGTGGGTAAAGGAGAAAGCAAGGAAAGCATGCAGGATTGAAGCAGTGACTGCACATCCCGCAGCTCCCAGGCTTTCTAGCTCCCGGCTGCTGCAGGGCACTGGGCAGTGCAGACAAGGTATTTTCTCCTCAGATAGCATGTACAGAGGTCAATGGCAATAGCTGAATGCTTATTATTTTTGCCTATAACTGGCAAAAGGAAAATGTGACTCATAACTTCTGGTTACTTTCACTCACTCTCTTTTTTAGGGTACACATATTTATGTGCCAGTTGTATCAATTAAAGAGCAACCAATCCAAGTACATTTACAATCTGCCTTTAAAATGCCAGTTACATATTGTAATTTCCAATTAAGCATGAGCAGATTAATGGGATGCATTGTTCTCTTGGGTTAACTCTACCATATTGTCTTTAGGTGGATACGCTCTCATGAATCCAAGTTTTCTTTCTGTGAAAGGAGAAGAAACTGCATGCTCAAAAAGTAGGGCAATTTCTACCAAGCAGAATCTGCTGAGAGAAAAAAAAAAAGAAGAGAGTCCCCTCCCTCCCACTTTTTTTATTTCAGTTGTTGTTTAATTGTTTCTTCGACCCAGTGGTTTAGTGATTTCACATCTATTTAATTAACAGAGAAATGGATAGGGTGCACTGAAAAACAAGAAAGGAAGATCAGATAGACAAATGGTGTCTGTAAGTTCACAGTTCTTAAAACAGATGTTCACCTCCGCTGGCTATGGTATATCATTATCTGCAGGAACCCTGAAGAGAAAGCAAAATCCTTCATTACTTGTAGGAAAATTAGCACAGTCTTACAGGACTAAACACCAGCCTGTTTCATCAGATCTCATCTCATCTCACTGCTGTTGTATTACTCACAAGTCAACAAGTGTGTGTGTCTGGGGAAACTGAGACTGCAGATAAACATTGCAGTTGTCTCTGGAATGAGGGACTGTGGAGATGTGATGATGAGGTGGTGTCTAAAGCAGAAACAACTAAATGGTGGGAGGCTGAGGCAATTCCTTTCTTGTTTATAACTGTGTAAAGGACATCTTACTTGCTTTTTGAGCAGGGTCAGCTTATTATTGAGGTGGAGCTGCCTGGCTATTACCTATAGCTGCCCGAGCCTCTGACTGAAGGTTTAGGGAGTGTGTGGAAAAGCATATTACGTCTTGCTTTCGTTATTCTATTTTCACTATACGTTGCAGACATAAATAGGTAAAATATCAGTCCAGCTAAGAAGTCCTCATCTCTTCTGCCAGGAAAAAAAATCAATAATTATGGGAATTTCTCCCTATCCTAGGGAGATAGACAAGAAATAGATAGACAGAAGTTTGTCCATGTAGTCAAATACATATGCAAACACACACACAGACACAGCTGAGCAGACTGGCCACTGCTCGACTCTCTGGCCTTGAATCTGTTTTCCCCACCTGTGGGGCAAGAAGTGCTAGGTTCTGCTGTGCAAGCAGTTGGGATGGCAACCATGAAAGAGCCCCTTGGAAAATGTGCCCTGAGCACTTTGATTACTGATGCTCCAGATTTAGTGTGCCTTGTGATTATGCTTTATCGCTCTTACTGTCTCCACTAACTTTTAATCACAGCTGAGCACTTCCAATCTGACTGCCATTTCTGACTTCAAGTGCATTAAAGGAGTATTCAGACTCCCAGATAACAAAAGTGTGGGGATTTGCTAGGCAGGAGGCACTAGAGGGACCCCCTCTGCTTCCCCTCTAGTTCTCACCCTTCCCCCTTACATCATAGCCCTGGTAGTGGAAAAGAAATGTTGAAATCAATATAAGAATAAATTGCCACGTGGTCCTTATTGTGTAGGCAAGGTTTCTACGGAAAATCCTTGTAATCAGAAAAGAAGGAAGATGAGATTAAACTGATTAAACTGAGAAAGTCAAAAAAGGACAACTTGAAAGATTAGCTCGAGGACAACTGAAAAGCATAATCCTCCATGCATGTTAAGTAGAACAGTCCCTCTCTGTTATCAGCCCCTTCATCTGGTGACCTTCTGTTGTATTAACGCAGAGCTACTTGATCCAAGGCAAATAGTGAAAATTGAAAAGCTAGAATGTCAGTGATTACAACAGGTATCAATATTACTGCAGTGATGGTTTGTTATCATTAGGGAGCTCCATCACAGCTCATTCTGGAAGCAAAAGGAACAGAAAATCACAAGTCATTACACTTGTGGCAGGCAATAGAAGAAAAGACCTTGTGTTACAGTGGAAAAGCCTTTTTCATCTGCTTCAACCTCTAAAATTACAGTGTCAGAATAGGAAAAGAGATGGGGGAAGCAATATAGGAGCTCACCTGTGTTTCTTTCCCTGGGAACAACTGAGCCTCAGTAGGTTGCACACAGCCAGTGCATGCTACCCTTTTCTTGTGGAGTGAGAGGAAACAAAAGGCCTGTGTCAATTTTACTGGTTCAATGACCTTTTTTGCCTCGTACCCCCAACTTTAGAGCAAATCTGTTCCCGTGTGGTCCCAGAAGCAGCAGCAAGGCTGGCACCTCTGCAGTCCTACTGCTCCACATTGCAGAGCTGCATGTCTGAGCCTGGTGTGGTGCTGTTCAAGGGCAGCATCTTCTCCCTTCTGCTTCAGAGATGTAAGAAGATCTGGAAGAAGAAAGAAATAAAGAAATAAACCCTGCAAAGGGTTGTTTACATCACATATCCCATCTTAACTTATAAAGGAATACTGTTCCTGATTAGACTCACATTTTGTGCTTTGGAAATGAGCTTAGCACCGCATTGACATAGAAACAGTTTTAGAAGATGATTTTTTTGTCTTTCATTTTAAGTTGGCAGAGACCACAAAAGTAAGAAGTGGAGAGTGGCACAGGTTTGTGACTGTTTACTTCACCAGTTATATTTGCTATAATGCTTCACATTTGTGGCCATTTTGTCCTTTTTCTCTGATCCCCCTACCTCCCCAAATTATGTCTTTTTACCCCACTATTGACCAAAAATAGTGCACTCTTTTCTTTGACAAAAGCCTGGAAGTCTACAGTACTATTAATCTTTGTTGTAATGTTGCTGATGTAAATGGTAAAGAATGACTCTGAATCATTTAAATGTTTTGACAGAATCCTAGATTTGTCACTGAGTTGCTCTTTCATTTTGTTCAACTTGTTGCAAGTCGGTGCTGCTGTTTCCCCTGCTGCCTTTGTTGGTCTCTAAGTTAGGCAGGATATCTTTGTAGGTCAGAATTATTTCTTACTGGACATTTGTCAAGGGAATGTGACTCCAGCTAAAAATTGACAAAAATACTGTGGCCAACTGTCATTAATGGAAAAAGACAGTATCTATTTTTAGATAACTTGTCATCATTTTTATACCCACAGAATTTCACATTAAAAAAGCACAAAGCACTAGTGTAACAGCATCAGGCTTAAACATTTTGTAAAATCTGGTGGGGGGGGGGGGGGGGGGGTGGTGTGGAAAAGGTTCTGCTACTAGTGAAATTTAATCTGGCTCAAGGATCCAGAGAAGAGACCTGTTTCTGGCAAGGATCTTTGTTATTAATTTGGAAGATATTATCTGCATATAGCACTAATGTCAGTAAGGGGAACTAAATAGTGTAGTCTTACCTTGCCTTTCTTTACTGGAGAAGTAAGGATCCCACTATACTTTTGCTCCCAAAAAGCTTTTGCCCTTTTGTCAGTAGGTTGGGTCAAACCTAATCTAGGTAGGAAGAAACAGTACTGTTGCCTTTGGAGAGTTCCCTCTTCTATCATGCCTGAATTTGTCCTCAGTTTGCTTAAGTCTCAATGAAAAGAGGTTTTCAGTTCAGGAGGTAAAGGGATTCATTAGATCTCATTCCCAGAAATGTCTACCTGATTGCAAAAGTGTCCCCTCAGGGGTAATGCTCATAAGCAGGCAGAGGCTGAGGGGCTGAAAAATGACCCATTTTGAAGTTTATCTAATTAGCTTCAAATATATAAGTTAGGTGTTTTGCTAGATGGATTAGTGTAATTATCTTAGTGCACCTATTCATGCTAAGAATGTCAGAAAGCCAGAGAACAGAGGAGCTCAGAAAAAAAAATCACAGTGGCTCAGCCTGTTGACTGCCCTGACCCACGTGTAATTGTGCTGCAGAGGAAAGAAAGAAAGCTGGTAAAAACACAAGGTGAGAGGAACTGCTTCAAAGACAAAATATTGACAGTTGACCTACGAATAACTTGATAGGGATCTACCTCAGCCCAAATTCCTTACTCACAAGTACTACAGAAAAATCATCCCAAGTGCATGCAGTCATTGCATAAAGGCAGGATCCTTATTGTTACACCAGCAATTTTGTCTGAGATGTTCACTGTAAGCTCTGTATCTTTAGTTTGGCCTCTGTCAGTAAGCCATATTTAAAATGAATGAAAAGATTTTTCTTCATCTTGAAAGTTATTCTTCTGATGGAGAATGGATTACTATTTTATTGTTTGGTTACAGATTTTTTTTCCGATCTGTTGATAACGTAGATCCCACACGTCCTTTGAGATCAGTTAAAAATTCCCTTGAAAGACAGTTGACAGCTATGAAATAGCTTTTCCCAAAAAAAACGACTTCCATTTCTTTTTTTTGGAGGGAGAGGAAGGAGAATTAAAAAAAAAAAAAAAAAAAAAAAAGGAGAAAAAGGTAGATAGAAGAAAGAAAAAAAACAGAAAAGAAACATATAAGTTCTGTATTTCTAAGCTTGTTTTTGTTAGGATTTGTTTTTTAGGTATGCATCTGCCATGATATAGAGAAGCAAGCTGGAGAAAAGAACAGCACTGCCAAGTAAACCTGAGACCAATCAATGGCCCTTCCAATAATTTCTTTTTAAACAGTTGAGTGCTCCAGTTGCATGGTTTGTTCCACCCACAGAAATCATACTGCAAATCTTGGGCTGATGGCCTGACTGCTTCAGTGCCACACAAAATCCATTGGTTATTCACCCACCTCGTTGAATGCCCTCTTTTGCTCCATGCTGTCTCCATGCCCTCATTCTGTAGGATTAGCTGAGTTTCCAACTAATGGCATTTTTAAGTCTATCAAGTGTGCAGCATTAATTTCCCCAGCATCTCATTGACTTTCTAGTCAATATTGCCATGATCCTTTCAGAACCACTCTTGTGTTCAAAGTATTGTAAATGAGTTTAATCACTGGAATGACCTGGTTTTCAGCAGGGTTGTGCACCCTTGGTAACCATGCTGTCACCAGGTGAACAGCACCCTCTCTGTCCCTTGAATCACCAGGGCTTTCAGTCATGCTTGTAAAGGATTACACCAGGATTAAAACACCCTTAAGAGTGTTCAAATAGTCATAGTTTCCCAAATAAGTTATTTTTTGAGTTTGAAAAGCTTGTTTTACCAAAATCTAAATTTTTCATGTGAAAAGTTATTTTTTGAGTTTGAAAAGCCTGTTTTACCAAAATCTAAATTTTTCCGGTGAAAAATGTTAATTATTACCTTTTTGTCATGAAAGAACAACTAAGGCCTAAGCACCAGATAGTGATCTTAGCTGGGCCCAACCACTTAATTGGTTTGTGAAATTTATCTGATTTAATTTGATGTAGCATTTATAACAGAGCAAGTCACCTTTAGCATTATAGCTTCCTGTTATGTTTCCATAATGTGAAATTGAAAGGATCAAAATCAGGACATGATATTTTAATTTTAATAAAACTGAATGGCTGTGGTTTAATAATCACAATTTGAAATAGTCATTGTTCTTTTCCTTGAAATGTTTTCCATCTGGAATTTGGAATGAAAACAAACTTCAGAATGTGTCAGTTTCAGACAGTTTGAAACTTTCAAGTGACAACCAGCTTTGTCTGCCTGCTTGTGCTAAAGTTATTTTACAGGTATATGAACTTTCTCCCTTTGTAGATTTTTTCTTGCTGCTTTAAAGGCAAACATTTGTCCTTGAGTCACAGCAGAGGGCAATCAAATGGATTGAAGACCTGAGTTCTGCCCCTAGCCTTTATTTTTGGCAGAGCAGAGAAAGTAGAGGGAGATGTGTTCTGACATCTGTGGCGTGTGGTTGTTGGTGAACTTGCAACTTCACAGCTACGCTCCTTCCTCATATGCACTCCTCTCCTGTCAGTTCCTCTCTGCATCCCAGAAAAGTAACTGCTGGCACCTGGAGAAGGAGGGCTCGTCCTGGCTACAGAGGGACATTTGTTCTGAAGGAGTGGATTGGTATAAACATTTTTATGTGCACACACTCATGAGAGAAGAACTCGGGAAGGGAGACCCCAAGAGGCAAAGGGAGAAGAGAGTAGCTAGGAATTAAGTGGCTGGAAAGGAAAAAAGAAATCCAGAACCTGCAATTATATGTGCCTTTTAAGCCTGTTAGAAATTTCTGGGAGGTGACATGAAAAAGAGTTAGAAGGTTCCCACCAACAAGCAGGCTGCTTGCACTGCCAGCTCGTGGCTTAAGGCCAGCTGCCACTGCCATTATGCCCTGCAGGATATCTTAACTGTTATACCTCTGGATGGGTTTTAGCACTCTCCTGGCTAAACCCCTTAGTTTCCTCAATGGCTCTGCTTCAGAATGTGATTTTTTGATTCTGGAAATTAGGGAGAACTGTCATTTTTAGTGAGATTTTGGATATCTATTTGACATTATTTGTCCTATCTATTTAAGACATTGTAGAAATCCTTTCAGCATGTTCCTATTTGAACATGAATGTGGCATTTTATGAGCCATGCTTGTTGGTGCACTATGTTCATGGTCTATACATAAACTCTTTGGCTAAACACTAACAAATGTAGCTGTAGCAATAAAGAAAATGTGAAAAAAAAAGGTAACTAGTGGAGAAGCCAAGGGCAAGGTGATGAGTTCACATTTTAAGGAAACTGGTGATGAAGAGCTACATTAAACAACAACTAGGTGCTTTTTAGGACAGGTGGGCATGCATGGGGTATATTTGGAATGCCCTGATATTCTTCTTGATACATAGACAACTAAAAAAAGTCAGGACATCTCTTCCTGTTATTATTAGGTTATTACTTACATTTAATTAGCACTTTGTTCCCTCTGAGGGCTGACCTTCGTAATCACACAAGCTGAATTCATATAGATTTTTATTTGATTTGCTGCAGATAGATCATAAAAGACCAGCTCTTAGCAGCAATCAAATCCTCTGTTAGCACTGCCATTCGTAGCTTTTCGTGCTTCTTCAGTTGTGTCCTTGCTACTCTAGCAGGAAACTTGCTTGAGAACACTCTTCTTATTTACTGCACACATCTCCTCAAGCCTGGGCTATTTCTCTTTCAGCTGACACTTTCCCCAGGCTACAGAGGTCTGTGTTTCTCCTATTTCCATCCCTTTGCAGATGGAGCGCCTGTTTGCTTCCGCCTTCTGAACAGACACGAATCTGAACTTTTCACATTTTAGGCGACAGTCAGAAGGATAGTATTGTTAGGGATCTGAACTAAGGCTATTTTTGATTTAGCAGTTGAAACTCTTAAACTTTCAAAAATTTGAAGAAACAAGCTTCATAGTTCGAGGTAATGTAGTCACGTGACACATAGGAAAACAAGACTTAATCCCCTCTGTTCTGTTTAGCCCTTGGTTACCTGTAAAGTACCTCTCGTTTTGTGAGCAGCCTGGTTTTGGTCCTGTTGGCATTGCCTATGTTTTTGAGAAGTTTTGTGTCAGCCATCTGTGTCATAGAAGCTGCAGGTGGATGCACGATGCCAGCAGGAGCTGTGCCAGACCTTTCCTCATGCAGCACAAGAGCAGTAGTACTGATGCTGTGGGAATTAGTATTATTGTCAGTCACTTCTTGTTTAACTCAGTTTGAAATGAGCTCACAAAAGCTGAAGAATGGCTTAATAGTTAACTGCAATTTGGCTGAATGTCAGGTAGTGCCTTTGGGTCTGTAAAAATTTGCAGTGATTAAACCACCTTCTTAAGAAACCTGTTTTGCTGAAGCACTTTGAATATGTGTTTTTATTGTCCCTTTGGTATACATCATGAGTACAGGGCACAAGATGGAGGCAGGGTTGTTCCTTGAAAACAATGAACTAGATACATGGAAAAGATTAGGTGAGGGACTATTGACTTGCAGATCCATGATATGCCTCACAGAACTGGGGCATTCAAAATACTTATTTCCATAATTGGTGAGAGTGGTTCCAAAAGAACACAGCACACTTAAAGCACTTAGCAAACCAAGTGAATTTTACTTACTGCATGTTAATGTCTGAACTGATTCGGAGTTGAGGGTTAAGAATCCTTTGCTACTAAAAAACCCAGAAAATATTAAATAGTTGGAGCCTTGGAGGGAATGTAAGCAGTAATTGCTGATCTTTGGGCTGGCATGTTTTCCCTCCTTCTGTCTTTGTTTGCTGGCCTCAGATATGGCTTGAAGTCTGGATGCAGATTTGCCTGGTTGTTCCCAAAATCCAAAATATGTGAGATCATCTGCCTTTTTGAAGGAATACATGATTTGAACCACTGGGTTTCTTAGCTATTGTGTGTCATGTGCTACCACATTTTGCAGTTACAGAGACAGCATGAAGGGTCTGGCAGGACTGGTGCTGCTTCACTCTTGCTTTTAACAGGTCTCAATAAAATTACCAAGATAATATCAATAAAAATAAAAGACATCAGTAAAATTTTCTTCCAAAACTGAAAAAATTACCTAAATGACCCTAGACTGAGACTTCAGAACTTCATCTGGTGTAATATAAAGTAGTTCATTGGAGATTTATGTATTTGGGGGGTTAGATCTCCAGACATCCATTCCAGCCCTAACAATTCTGTGATTTATAGTGGCCAAAGATCTATTCCAGTGCCAGAAAACTGCATTCTTCACACCAATATTTGCCACAGTTTTTTTTTATCCCCATACTGTACAAAGATGTTGTAATTGTTGCCCTGAATAAAGCTGCAACTTTAAATGAAATGCTGGCAAAACATGTAAACATCAGCAGGTATTTCCAGATGTCTATGAATAAGTGCAAGAATAAAGATGCTTCAGCTGCTGTTGTTACTGATGTGTACAAATGTGACCAGGAACCCTTGCTCTGGACTCAGCCCTTCTCTGTTATCTGCCATTCAATAACAGAACAAAAAGATGATTTGAACAGTCTTTTAAACAGAGACCAAGTTTTGCATCTTCTGTTCTGGAGAAAAGCATGAGTGTAAATAAAGGCAAATACACTGTTTGCCCCCAGCTACTGTGTATGCCTCTTGTGCTGCAGGTTGGATAAGCATGTGCCATTTCCTGTCAGTACAGGTCTGTCTGCACAGAAAGGAGTTCTGTTGCATGCAGATGTAGCCAGGGAAAATCTTGTTTGCACAAGAGGCTTACTGACACTAATTAAATATTTTCTTTATTTGGAAAGCAGACAATTCGTGACTACCTACATGCCCCTAGATTTACACAAATAGTTGATTACAAACCTCTTATGTTCTGGAAGATTGAGAGGGAATTCCTATTTTAGCCCTGCTGAAATGACAGAGGTAGGCAATTCAAGTAATGGCCTGTTAGTCAGTTATTAAATATTGCTCTTCAGCAAAATTGCTAATGATGATGGTCATTCTATGTTACCTTTAGAAGAGTGCAGAGTATATTCTGAAGAGAGATTATCTTGGATATAGAAGGCCACTAGCTTGAATGCTGTCCAAATCAACCAATTATATGTGACAATCAACTAGCTCTGCCAGGCCACACAGAGATTAGTTGCTATATAAAGTTCTGTGCTTTAAATTAAATGGCTAGCAGTAGAAAGGTGAAATTGTTCAGAGGATGAGGCTTGATTTTTAGCAGAAGGATAAACTTTTAGCAGAGATGGGCTGCCTCCTATGGGTATAAGGACCATTCTTCTGCATTAGTATCTTCATCATCCTTAGCTATACCTGTACAGTTCATAAAAACTGTACAGGTATAGCTAATCTAAAATCCTTCAGCCAACATCGTGCTGTCCGGTTGTTCAGGGAGGTAAATGTTGTGGGACAGGTACAAGGTGTGGCAGAAGCTGATCCTGTTGGACAAGATAAAATATTGGGCAAGATACAATAGTCTGATGACGTATTGTGCTGGCTTTGGCTGGGATAGAGTTAATTTTCTTTGCTGTGGCTGGTATGAGGCTGTGGTTTGGATTTATGCTGAACACAAGGCTAATCATATAGTTTTGGGTTTGTTTTTTTAAAATTGCTGTGCAGGGCTTACACAGAGCCAAGGCCTTTTCTGCTTTTCGTACTGACATGCTTCTGAGGAGACTGGGGGTGTGTGGGTGGCTGGGTAGAGACACAGCCAGAACAGGTAACCCAAAGCCAGACCATCTTACATCATGATCAGAATATAAAGTAAGAGGAAGGAGGAAAGGGGGACATTTGAAGTGATGGTGTTTGTCTTCCCAAGTAACCATTATAGTTGATGGGGCTCTGCCCTCCTGGAGGTGGCTGAACACCTGCCTGCCCATGGGAAGCAGGAAATTAATGCCTCATTTTACTTTGCTTGTGTGCATGGCCTTTGCTTTCTCTATTAAATTGTCTTTATCTCAACCCGGTTTTCTACCATTTACTTTTCTAATTCTCTCCACAATCCTGCTGCTGGAGAAGTGAGTGAGTGGTTGTGTGGTATTTGGTGGCTGCCTGGAGTTAAATCAATACATATATTCAGAGCAGAGATGAAGGAGAGAAGCATATCTTATTCTTCACACATCATAAAAATCTAAACTACTGGTCAAGCACATGACCTTTAGCAATGATTGCTAGAAACATTTACTACTGTCTTTGCAAACAAAGCATCATCTGCAGCTACTGGCAAAAGAAATACTTGTCCTCTGGGCAATACTAGAGAAATCTTGATTTGGGACAGTTATACGAGGAAAGAAATTTTGACTGATTGCATCTTTAAAAGAGTTTAAAAACAGGTGTCTGGACAGAGAGAGGTTACCATGAAGAAACAAGCCAAGCAGATACAAGGTTCCACTCAGAGGAGCTTGCTCAAACTCACCTGCATCAGAGTCCTGGCTCAAGTGTCAAACCTCTGTGGAGGACATGTGGTACTGTCACTCCTGCTGCTGTCCAAACTAAGAGGCAAGGAAGAAAAAAGCAGGAGGAAGAAGGCACTGCCTTTGCCAGGCGGAGATGCAAGTGGGAAGAGGAGCAATATGAGTAACCATAAGCATAAGTTGTGGGCCAGAGACTGCTGCTCCTCACTCAATTGGCACTTGGCTGAGTAAATCCTGTGCCCTAAACCTCTTCCTCATCCTTTGCCTGGTCACTAGCAAGAGGTGAGTTTTGCCAAAGCAGTGAAATATGGGCTTAAGTCACAGGGCCAAGCCCTCGCTGAATGTTAATGGCAGTGACTTCGTTGCTTTCTCTGGCTAAGGTTCTTGCCCTCAGTTTTCAAGATGCTTTAAAGTATTGGATATAAACAACCTGCCACCACGGATACACTTTGGTTTAGAGTGGATTTTTCACTGCTCCAACATACCTATTAATTGCAGTAATGTTTTGCTGCACTCCTTTGGATTAAAATGCTTTTTCTAATTGTCAGTTAATGGGTTTTAGTGAAAGTAATTTCTTAAACATTATGTACTCAGTTTAAATCTAACAGGGTAACTAAACATTAAAGTAACAGGGGGGAAAATCTATATTGCTGTAATTTGTATTGTATGTTCTTTTCACCAAGTATAATTGCTATTGAATGCCTTCTCCAAAGCATGAGTAACCAGAATGTTGCAATTGGATGTAAAAAGCACTGTCATACTTTGCTGGCATAAACATGGGATGAAGAGACAAGAGTTATGTAATATGATGCTTTGCATTCATTGCTGTTTCTCCCTCACTTAGATAGGGTTTTTATGACTATCCAGCTCCCAGTGGTGTGAGGAGACAGTGAGCATAAAAGATGCATGCATTTTTTGTTGGCAGTGTAAGTTACCTGGAGGGTTAAAACCAGACTGAACAAGTGTCTGTAATTGTACAACGGACAGGGTGATGTTGTGTCACAGAGTGTCACTTTTTTCCTCAGTGCTGGAGAACAAACTCCATTTTCATATTTTCAGTGATGGGTCTCCCTCCTTAATGTGCAGGGGGTTATATTGTCATAGGCACAGGCGAGCAGTGTTCACATTATTCTGTGTGAGTAAAGGAGGAGCTGGTGTCCTAGGTAGCACTGCTGCTAAGAAACAACAGACTTCCAAGAAACAACAAAATGCAAAAATCCTGATTTTATCATTATTACTTGGAAATGAAATTACCTCCAGACTTATCAATAGTATGTGTGACCTTGCTGTCTATAATATTCCATCTGATATTTCATACCCAAGAGGAAAAGAGGAAAAACTATCATGAAGGGTGTACTCTTGATGCTCTGATCACACTGTGTTAACCAAAACTTTGTTAGAGCCCTTTGTCTGTCCAGCATAGCCATGCATAAATAATGTCTTGAAGCTTCAGAAAACTCATCAGCAGCCTCTAAAGATGGATGACTTTAGGGGCCTTCATGACCTCATCCTCAAGGTTGTCCACAACATTTTAATAAAACCTAACTGACCATTTATGAGGCACACACTCCCTTGTCTTCACTGTCATGATCCAAAGAACTGCTCCCCATTCTGACTCTTTTTCATGGCTACAGAGTGCACACCTACAAAGAAAACTTATTATTAGGAGAGGAGGTATGAGCTGCTGTATAGCAGCCTTTTATTCACCAAAATACAGACTTTAATATTTATCTGGTGTCTGTCCCTTAAAGTCTGCTTTCCAAACTCTAAAAGCTGATACTACTTTTAATTTCATACAGGCAGATGATTTCCAAAGAAGAGCTATAATTCTTCATATGTTGAACTACTTGCTTGAAAGTTGGAAATGTTCATGTGCTAAGTGATGAAACTTATGGACTATGCAACGTATTCACTTTGTGATGTATGCTTTGCAACCTGCTTACTCCTTCACCTGTGCTGTGTCTGCAGATCGAATCCCCCTGGCAGGTGCAGATTTATGGGGGATAAAAAGAGAACTTCATCTTGCTCACCCTCAGCTCTTGATTCACACCTTCCTTTCACGACATCCACAGCACACGTTTTCCCAGAGTTATGCTGGAGATTATTTCTGAGTCCTTGTGCCTCATTTCAAAGGCAGACAGAGAGGGAGAAGTTTGAAAAATTACACTGAAAAATTACAGTGGTCAAAGACTCAAATCAGGTTGATTTTGGAAAAGGTAGTGTACATCTCCACCAAGGTTAATGTTAATCCTTTTTCACATATTTTTGTGGAAACCAGTTGAACTAGATAACCTGTCTTAGGCTTATCTCTTACCTTCCCCAGCTGTGCCTGGTCAGTTTTCCAGGGTAGGTTTTACACTGACTTTTGTGCTGAACTCAATGGGAAATGTTCCATCAGCCTGTGCCAGCAAAAGGACAGTGACAGACAGTGGTAGGGTAATACTGTGTCAAATTGGTACAAACATTTCTGGATGAACTTGTCACCTTCTCAAGCAGAAACTGAAAGTTCAAAGGAGCTCTAGAGGCTTAAGTTGTTTTGCGGCACCGGAGTGGGTAGACCTGAAAGCATAGAAGCTTCTTGGGGCAGGACCGTGTCTGTTTTGTTTAGTATTGTATCAAGCTTCACATACTGTAAGTAAATAAAAATAACAGTGACACTACAGTGCATTAGTGTCTGTGTGGGGAGCCCTGGGCTGGCTGCTTTATGCATGTCAGTGCAGACAGTGGAGAAACTCCTCTCTAAGGAGCTGTGGACAACAAAGATTGTTCAGCCAGTGGTGTGGCAGGGGTGTGCAAGATTGATTCTTACAGTGCTGTTTACACTTTAGTAGCAGAGGAAGCAGATTGAAATGGCTTTAGAAAGGAATTTCGCTGTAAATCTTGGACCTCATGTGCTTATTGTTTTGCCTGTATTGCAAAAGTATCTTTCAGTATCTTCAGTCCAGATTTAAATAGAATGAGTAAGAAGTTCTTACGGTATAAGCATGCATGCATGCATTCAAAATAACAAAAAATTAGAGGGTCAAATACATTGACTGTAAAAAAAATTACTACAAAACTACTGAATATTGAAAACTACAGAGAATCAAATAACATGTAGTAATAAAAGGAGTTGCTGTGTATTTTATAGGTATTTTTAGTGATATTGGTATACTCCCTTACTGTCCAGACATTTAGATTAAGAAGTCCTGTTTTTTCAACTTTTCGTCTCCTTCTATACGTATGTACATAAAAGACAGTCTCTGGTGAATTTTGATGATGGGATTATCAGCACCATTCTACTTCCACTCCACCTTCTCACACGCCAATGATGATGATGGAAGGGTTTGTTCGCTACTTGAAAAATGGCATATGTGGGAACAACTTTGGAGAAGGTCTCTGGATCTGAAATCTGTGTGTCATTGTCGACTTTGTTAGTTAATTTCAGCAGTGCTTTTGAGCTGCTGATTGCCAGGAGCTGGGACAATTCACAGAGGAGAGAATCACTCAGTTCTTTCTGCTGTGGCTTTTATATTTTTTCACCAGGCAGCTACTGGCAGGTATTGGAGACAGGATATTATGTTAAATGAAATTCTGATCTGACCCCATAGGGCAGTTCTTTCAGTTTTATTTAGAGCCACATCTCAGCAGTGGAAGAGGCTGCAGCCTGATCCATTACCCAGTTAAAAGAACATGTTGCAACTCACTTAAAAGCAAATGCAGTCTTAAATTACACATACAGAAGCTAAAAGTAGCCTCAGCTTAAATTAAAGGGTATGCTTTCCCAGAGGGGCAGCCAGCTCTGGTCGCCCAGAATGAGTCTTTTCCTGTGTGGGAGATTCTTTTTTAAGGCCGTATCTACTTATGCCAAAATGCTTCCTGATTCAGAGGCTGTGTTAATGCAGGCAAAAAGGGAAAGGTGAAGCATTACACACTGCTATTACCCACTATTTAAACAAATATTCTTTTTTTGTACCTATGGAGGTTTGTGGGTTTGCTTCTTGTTTTTTTTTGGTTTTTGGGTGGGGTTTTTTTTTTTCTCCTTTTTTCCTTTTTTCCTTTTTTTTTAAAGACTGAGCAGGCTTTTGGCAGGAGGATAATAAGGAGTCCAGAAGGAATTCAACAGGATGCTTTTTTACCACGCTGCCAGGGTTTCATGGGAAAGACAGGGCTGTGGAAAACATTTTCGGTTATGGTTCACAGTAACACCTATCATCTGCTTGCATGTGGGACTCCAGTGAGGAGCTATGCAAATGCTTTGTGCCAGCCAGACAAAGTGGAGGTAACTTAAATGGCAGATTACTGTATCTGTAAGAAAATGCTTGGGTAGGAGGCAGCCACCTAGACTAACAATTATTTTTGTAACAGACACTCTCAGCAGAAAAGGTTTTTTAGATCATTTGCAAGGCCTAGGAAGACAGGGGAGGAGAGGAGAGATGGGGCAAGAGTTAGGTGAAAGTTGGACAACATTTTCAGAATCAGAGGTCTGAATTCAAAAGCCTGCCCTTGGATAGGTATTAGGCACCTTTGTTGGATTTTTCCTAAAACTGCAAGACAATAACTAGAAAGCTTTTGATGTGAGGAAGCCAACCTCAGATACAGAAACCCTGTCTCTCAGGGTTAACATGCCTGTGCAGGTCTAAATTAGCAATAAGATCACCCCAAGGAGAATGCACGGTACAGATCTGCCTGTTTTACTTTTCCTGCCCTCTCCCTTCTGAAAGTTAATCACACATTTTGCTTCATTTTTCTATACACTAACTTCAGAGTCTCATTTGTTGCTCAGTTTGCACTTCACCTCTTGGGTGTATTTTGTTTCTGTTGTTCCATTGTGCTGGCTAAATAATGCAGGAAGGCTAATATATTCAAATATAATTTGTGATTGGTTTAGCATCAGTTTAACTATCTAGAATAATTAAGTGTTATTGGATACTTTATATGATGAGTCTGTGGTGTTTAGACTAGAAAATAATAAAATGCACTCAATTGATTAAGCTCTTTGTAGGAGTCTAAGAATTAGCATACTGTCTAATGGCAAATAATTTATAATTACCAAGAAGAGCTGATAAAAGGGTTCAGTGCTATTGACTGCCTGACTTGATAACCTTGATCAGCAAGCTTCATTAAAAAGAGAAGTCCTAGCTTGAACATAACTCTGTGAAAGACATGAGATTTCTTTAACACTTTGTCTCTTGAATGGGATGCTGCTGTTTTGACAGACAGTCCCAAAGTGCTGCCTTTGGAGACCACACATGCTCCAGATTGAGGGGCATGTTGCTAGGCTGACTGGCAACACATTCCCAAGTGGAAGTTTTTCCTGCAAGGAAAATCTCTGTTTTGAAACTAAGTAGTACAGGATATGTATAAAGCAACTTACTGCACGATTTTGGCCTGCACTTCATTAACTACACTTGTCAGAGTAGGAAGATGAGTTCTGCAGTGGTATTTGCTATACTCTGTAGACTGTAGTTGGAGACACAGTCTGGTTCCTTTAACACATTTCTCTGAAGTGACAGCTGTTTGAGCCAAATTTAAGGATAGAGATAACTTGTAGAAATGTAGGAATGAGTAGATCACAGCTCTTGGGGTACACTTGTGGACACTTGATCTTTTCTAAACTGGAGAGAGGTGAATAAGCGTGACTTTCATGGAGAGGGAAGGCTACTGCATGGAAACTGAAAGACACTGATGTTCCAGGAAGGTTGACAGCTCTGCCATTTAAATGTCTCTTTTCAAGCACATTCCCCGTTCCCATGGCTTAGTTATGCCTGGCAAGTTCTCGTTTATTTTAGAATTTCCCCCATCTCTGACTGACAACACTGAAACAAACTTCAGGTTGTTCTCTCGTTCTGATGATGTGGGTCTGGGCGCACCAACTTTCTGCTTTGTCCCACACTAGTGAGCAGAGAGACCTGGTTAAGTGTTTTATACATGAGCAGATAAGAAGAACCTGTGGCTGTCTCTGGTACATAGTGGATTTGCCACAGCCACAGATTTGTCATTTCAAGACAAAATACAACAAACTTAAATGTTTTCATACAAAGGCTTTGGCCTGCAGAAGAGGATAAAGATGATGAAGGAAGGCAAATCCTTGGTGGGTTGAGGAATGTTATAAGTGCATCCTTTTTTATTTTTTTTAATTGACATGGATAAATATCACTGCTTTTGGAAGCTAGAGAAACTTGGATTGTTACCCTCTGTTCTTGAAATTTTAAGATTATCAAAATTGACCCCTTGAATGTGTCATCCCTTCTGCCCTTGTTCTGACACAGCAGAACAATTGGTTTGAATGCTTGCCTCTAGCCATGCTCTCTCCAATCACCTACTCCAAGATTCTTGCAGTCAGGTCAAAGAGATCGAGCTTTGCAGAATACCTTTTATGGTTTTGAATATGCTTCTTAGGAGCACCATGCTCAGGTGACATTTATATCTGGGCACTCGACAGACACTGATAGGAATGGGAGTTGCTGTCACTCTATGCACAGAAATGGCTGTTCCCCCCATATTTTTACTGTGTTTGTGAGATGTCACTTTAGAAAGGCTGAAGCTATGATGATGAACTGTCTATCAAACTAGTGCAGCAAATCATATAGCAGCAAAACTGCTTTGCTAAGAAACAGAACAATCCACTTTTTTAAAAAAAAATTTGCACTGGTTTTAACACTGGAGTGCAGTAGTTTGAATGTATCTTATGTGTCTCAAGGTGTTAGTCTGAATAAGTGAGGAGAGGCTGGTTTTGTTTCATTCTAAGACGATAAAACTTTTCATGTTTCTGCTAAATAAAAAAAATGTTTCAGAGAACATATTTTAAACTCCCATTTCTACAAATGAGAAATTAAAAGTAAACTTGGAAGTTGAAACTTTCAAACTTGAAAGTTTCAAATCTCCTTAAACCTTTGAGTTTTACATTTGTCTAACTGTAGTGCAGTATAGGTCTAATTTATACGGCAAAACAATTCAGCACATATATAACAAATTCTTAAAATATCTTCAAAGTAATGGTGCTAGATTGTCATAATATAGAAAAGTCTGTGACAATAACATGTACACATAGTATACTACTAATACTGATAGTAAAAACTAACTGTTTTGGTTGGATTCAAATACCTAAACTCATGGTGTCTGACTGAGTTTGAAACAGAAGGTAGCAGTTCACATGAAGGAGCTGTAATAGCTAATAATCAAGATTCTTCCTGTTCTTGGAATGTCTGTTTTGATTTTCTTTGCTCTTTCAGTTTATTTGAAGAATATCTCACTAAAGGTCACTCTTTGGATAGCTTCCAAATATTTGGCATTTGCAGTTGGTTCTGTTCTCATTGGTCATATCACTGATATCTTGTATTCTGTTTCTCAAGCAAAATGAACTAACATATTTTGTCTGAGATCCTTGGGATGAAAATTCTCCTGAGCCTGTCATGCTAGGCTCCCTTTTTGCACAGATATAGACAGCTCCAGAATACGAAACATGATCTCTTAAACAGATATGTAACAGATCTGGTAATGTACATCTAACAGAGTCTGCTTTCCTCCTTTATCTGCAAAGGGATCGCAGAGTGACAAGCTTGGATGTTGGTGTCCACATTGTGAAAGTTTGAAGCCACATGATGGGAATACCACTCTGGATGGGTACAAATTTGATTACATTCATAGTGGAGAGTGTTGTAAAAATATTCTGCCAGAAACTTAATTGTGCTTGTAGGCTGGACATGGTAGAAATGTGAACAACTCTCTAGTGAAGAGTGCTAGCCTAATACTAAGCAGGGCTGAGTTCAAGTAAAGTAGATTTCATCTCTGACCTCAGGCAGGTCTTTTGAAGTCAGTTTCCCTGAGAGGAAGGAGCGCTTAACAGAGCTTCTCTGTCTCACAAGAACTTTGCTGTGATTAATACAATGGAGGTTATGGGCAAGAATTCACATATCTGAACTACACTGTATGTGCCATCTCAGAATGGAAGAAAAGTGATCCAACCTTTGAAAATGTTAGCACCCACTGTTGCCTCTCCCTTAAGATGGAAACCTCTCCTGATCACCATGACCTTTCAAAGATGATCAAGATTGGCCTCACAATGACACTAGTCAGCTCTCTGAGCATTTTTGGGTGCCTTCCATCAGATCCCAGGGACATGTGTATGCCATTTGTCTAAGTGTTCCCTATCTCCTTCGCAAAGAATCAGTTTTTCTTTCTGTGGAGCTTCCTCCTGGCCTCCAGTGTGTGGGATGTTGGATACAAGCAGTTAAAAGAGATGCAAAACTCATGGTGAACTTGACCTTCTTTGTGGCCTTTTTTAAAGATCCACATTCCCATTCAACAGCAGATTCATATTTTCCCTAGTATTCATTTTGCTGCTGTTGTAACTGTATCAGCTTTTCTTGTTGCCCTTCATGTAATTTTTCAGACTGAGATCCCTGTGGCCTTTTGCTCTTGTAATCTCATCTCTGCACACTTGCACAATGTCTTTATTCCTCATGGGTTTCCTGACCCCAGTTTTCCCTCCCTTGTACACTTCCCTGTTGTGTTGGGTTTTTGTGAGGAGCAACTTGTTCATCCCTGCAGGCCTCCTATCATCTTTAGTCTGCAGGACAGAATGAACAATTCTAGATATTGGAAGATGTAGCCCTTGAAAATCAATTAGGTCTCCTTGGCCCCTCATCTCCCTGGGACTGTTTCCTTGGGATCCTTCCAAGCAGGTCCATGAACCAAATCCTTCCTCCTGAAGTCCATGGTTGTGACCTGCCTTTTGCCTTGTTTCCTTCCATTAGTATTCTGAACTCTAACCTGTTTCATTTTGTGAACTTATGATGCTGGGGTACATAATTTTTTTCCATTTTTTAAGTAGAAATTTAGCTGGTGCATATTTTCTAATCCACTAGTGACCTCTACCTCCATTTCCTGTTGTTCCATTGGGACTGTACATGGATTTACTCTGCAATAACATTGGAGTAGTTCTACAGGATCAATTGACTTAGAATAAATCTGACCTTAGAGTAAATTCTGGTGAGAATCGGTCTCAGTCCCTGTAGCAGAACTAACACTGACTTCTATTACACAGTCTTCTGAAGGATTCTCTGAAATTGTTTTGTGCCTGGACTACTTTTATTTTATTAAAGGAATGAAATAATACATCTTTACCAACTCCTCAATGCCCTTTATATTAACAAAGCATGCATTATTTCATCTCTGTCTAATTAATACCCTGTTTAATAGGTATCTCACTTCATGTTAGGTTTCTGTATTCTTAAGAATTTTTACTAATTTAATTGAGAGCAGTCTCAAATTAATTGTATAATTAATCTTGTCAAATTAGGTAACATTCATACAGCACCTTATTAAAGAAACTTGAATATTTTAAATTACCATGCAATTAGGCATTAATAAAGAAGTTCTTCCTCTGTATTGTTCTGCTTTATATCACAAAGAAGGTAATTGCAATATAAATTGCAATATAAAAGCTAAGTTCTATAGTACATTAATAATTAGATACACATTATTCCCCACTGAAGTTTTTTCTCTTTAATTCAATTGTAGAATGGATAAGCCTTTTATAAAACAGGAATAATACACTCCCCCAAAATACTAGGAATGAACTATTGTGCTGATGCCTGAACAACAGGATGGCTAGAACCCGAGCTGTTGCTTGAGTGATGTCTCAGAGAAGTGGGCTTCTGAGAAACCTAGTGCTGTGCTGCAAGCAGCTCAAAGACTTTTGTGGCTGTGGAAAACTTCATTTGCATCTCATGTTTGGCAATAAGTGTGTGTCTCCATTTCTTGACTGAAAGGGAAGAGGTGGGCTCCCTGACATGCTCCTATGGATTATAGAGAACAGCAGCCTCCTTGTAGAGCCTGAAAGTGGTGCCCCAGACACCCCTGGAGTGACCATAAGACTGACGTGCCCGAGCAGGGAATTGGAGGTGGCGGCTGTGATGTGGGAGAGAAGGGTGGGCGGGCTGAGGAGAGGGGAATGGATAATGAGAAGTGCTATCAATTTTTAATGAGTATATGGAAATTGTACTCAAGGTCAGAAAGCCCAAATACTATATTATATCTGTGGGTGCCAAAGAGATTTTCATTTATATAATGTATTGGTCTAGTATTTTAAATCCTTAATCTTAGTGCTTGTAGTTGTGTATACTAAAAGTGCCCATTAGATTAAATACTTGAGGCACAAGAAATCATCCACTCATGAATCCTGAATGAGTAAAACAGCATTTCACATAGGGACATATGCTTGTGTATAACATGTGGGATACAATGGATTGCTGTGTTGGCCTTATATGTAGAATAGCCTGTTCTGATAAACTCAAAATTGCTGCTGAGAGGGAAAACCATAAACCAGCAGGGTGAAATCTGCCGTCACCAAACAGCAAATATTACTGGCCTCGTACAGGTGCATCACATGGGAGTTCACAAAGTTGTCTCTGTGAACACAGCCTACCATGGGGCAGTGTATTACCTATCCTGAGCAGATGACCACACAAGGAAAGGCTGGAAAGTGCAGTTTCTTCCCCTTCTTCTTCTTTCAGCCTTCCCCTCCCTCTTCCCCAAGCAAATTCACCCCTGGATTACCTGGATGTGCACTGAGACACTGTCTTTGGTGTACATTTGAAAAAACTCTGTAATACCCTAGTCTAGCTCCCTCAAGAAGAGCTTTATGAATAACAGCTCATCTGTTTGTTTTTTTTTTTCTTTATTTACACAATTGAACAAGAGAAATGTGTTTTAAAATAAAACAGAGCACGGTGTATATGCCATTTAAAGTACAGAGGGGAGAGGGAAGTAGGGAGAAGATGTTGAACTGAAACATTGCATTCAGCCTGACACTAACTGTTCCCATTTGATGTTTGAGGCTAGACCTTTCTCACTGTCTTTTTATTTAGCTCTCTTTTTCCACAGAAAAAACCTATCTCAGAACAGAAATCCATGTTCATTTTGAAATCTTATAAAAAAAGTCATCCTTCATTTTTCTTGGCTGAGACTAATCACCAAATGTGACCAACATTTGCAAATAGAACTTATCCCCCTCTTCTGTTCAAATCTGCTGTCGCTTCTTCTTGATCTCTCTCTGTCACTCTCTTTTGTTTTAATTGTCTTCTTTTTTTTTTTCCCCTCTTTAATGATTAAGCTGGCATTGAGCATTTTCTGCCTAGCTCTGCCCTTAGATTCCCATTATGCCTACAGCCAGCTACTAGACTGATTAGATAAGCTGATCTCTGGAATGGGGATCCATGCTGACACTTCACGTTTGTTTTGCAAAAATAGGATGTTCTTAGGATGCTATATCAAAGAAACCTTTTCCTGCTTACTCGCTTTTGAGGATAGAAGCTTCCCAGATTTGTTCTTGGGTCACGGGGATTGTAATAAAACACCTAGTTGGTGCAGACAATGTGTAATAGACACAGACCATTAAAGACCATTAAAAGACCATTAAAACCTAAGAGAGTAGGCAAATGTGCAAGATGCAAGGTTGTGAAAGCCTGCAAGTTCTCTTTTTTCCAACAGAAGTGTGTTAGATAATATGAGCTGCTGCTGCACACTGATAAAAACTACAAGAAGAATTCCAGGACTTCATTGCTCAGCAGGCAGTTTGCTGCCAACCTGAGGAGTGAGTGGCATGAGGAGATGGCTTCTGAAGACAAGTGGGAGAAAAAAAAAAAAAAGATTAGCACAACATGTTGAGAAAGACAACTTCAAAGTTTTAAACACAAATGCTAATTTTTCACCATAATAGCAAAAATATCACACACTGTGAAAATCTAATGTGCTACATATCCATGTAGCTGTTACTTGAGTGAGTAATTGCCATGGGAGTGACATTGCCATTACCTTATAACTCTTGGACATTCAAACACTGAGCAGGAACGATGTGGTCAGTGCAGAACGCAATGCTGAGAAGGTATCATGTTCGACTTCATCCATCACTTTCAGCCTGAACATAAACTAAAAGCAGCAAAACTTGTATTTTTACAAATATATGTGCCCTTTGCAACTCTATTCGCCCCCTTAAAGGAGTGTGAGATGTAATGCTTGTCTGTTGCTAATAATATTTTTCTTTGTAATTGAGTATGATTTAAATCAGATGGAGTTCATTTTTTGCTGCTTTTTTGCAGAGCTGTCATCCTGATTTGTTTGTGGGTTGTTGTTTCAGGGTTTATTTTTGCCGTGTATAGTGGTATCTGAATAACCCTTGTGCATTCCTTCTCCCCCACATAATCTGTAATATTGGCCATTCTGCACTGCACTACTTCTCTTGGAGGTTTGACTTCAGTCCTGTCAGACACGCTGCTCAACCTGTCACTGCTCTCCTGCTGGCAAGACTGACAACACCAGACTCGTCACATCTTACCCTCTGAAGAGGAGGGGGGCAGAAAATGTCCCAGAAATGTATTTCTTCTGTTGCTTTTATTAAAATCAATCTTGCTCACCTGCAGGGTTTCTCTTTATTATTTTAAACATTTTTTCCCTCACAGTCATTCCACATTATCGTTCAATGTTAATAAAACTGATTGCTTGCAGTGAGGAGAAAAAAAATGCTTTTTATCAGGTGTGTATTAGCAGAACATGCTGAGTCCAATTGCCGCCTCTTGCAGTTAGTCATTTGTTTCTTATGGCTCCTCTCCCTCCTCCCCAATATCTCACCTTTAAAGTAAATGGATTTTGGGAAGAGAAACCTGAACACAGATGCCAAGCCCTGGAGTTGTACTGCAGTCAATTGGATCACAGAGTGAGCCTGTTCCCTTAGGGCCCAGAGCTGACCTATTTCTGGGCTGGGACTTGGACATGGGCATGTCTTGACTCCCTCAAGTCTTTGTGCCGCTGGCCACAGAATCCAGCCTCATAGATTACTAGTGTCAGGATCAGTTCTGAAGGACAGGGAAATATACAGTAAACAGGAAAAAATTATATAAATATTCAGACATCCTTCAAGTTTTTTGGAAGCAAGATTTTTCGTGGAGTGTTTGGTAATACAAGAAAACTCCTCCACTGAAAACAACCCCTAAATTCATAATTTCTTTAAGACATTGATCTGGAGAAAACCTCATATTCATATTCAAGTAATTAGCTTAAATGTTATCCAATTTTGTGATACACACACACACACACACACACAAAAATTTGGTTTAGGTCATCCTGGTTCTGAAACATTCAGAGATTGTGGTATTTAGAGAGGAATTGAAGGGATGCTGTGTAGAGCTTTCAGATCAGAGATGAGAGCAAAAAAAAAAAAAAGCTTTGAGAGACAACCTACTTATTTGTGCCACACTTAGATTCCTCCCCAGAGGGAATTTCCATCACCTGCCAGAAAAGGAAAGGTTGCTTAGCCTCCACCCTTTCCTGAGACACAAGAAAGTATGATGAAATTCTGTTGCGAGCACCAGCAAGCACAGCACAGTGAGCTTTTTTGACAAGCAAGGAGGAGAGATGAAGCAGTTAGTTGTATGGGAAATGTGTGCTTGGATGGATAAGATTGTTATGGCATCAGTGGATGGGCTGGGAGAAACAACATTTACAAATTATTTTGAGGTGAACTGGTGAAGTCATCACGTGCCAAGTGTTTTGGAGAACAAAAAGAAGGCTGATGTGGGTTTGGCTTTTTTCATAAGTACAGACTTCCCATGGACCTCTGGACATGTGACTGATATTTCCTCTTCAGAGTGAAAGTGAACCATATGCATCCAAAGTATGTCTCAGCTTCTAATTCATCATATCCAGAAGGAACTTTGTCTCACTCAGTTTTCCCATTAGAGATCTTGGTCCAGTCCTACAGCTGCTGTTGAGCATAAACTCTCAGCTCTCTGCTGCTATTCTGAACCATGGCTGTTTTCTGAGGAAGTAGCATTTCTGCTCTACCCAAACTCACATATCATTCTTTGAAACAGAAAATGAGTCTCCACATACATTCTGCAGTCATATAGGGTAACTGCCCTGCCACAGAGTCAAATGATCATCTCAAATTTGGTCTTTTCCTTCCCTCTCTTTCTCACTGCTACAGTTCCTTGTGACTCTAGCCCTGGCTGCTCTTCCAGTTCCTCCCAAGAGCTTGTCTGCATGGAACACATCTGTGAAATGGTATAAGAAGGTCCAGCATGCAGCTTTCCTCCTGGCCATTGTTGTAAATGAGAGCTGGAAGGAGAGAATAGGGGTTTGGTCCTTTCCCAAACATTGTCATCTTTCCAAGAGACTCAGCAGCAGCCTAGATTCTGCTCAGTATGGGTACAGTCCTGTTCAGTGTGGTACAAATGGAATACACTGGCCATACTAAGTCTGTATGGCAACTAAGACAAAGCCTGCATATCACGAAGGATGCAAGGTCACTGAAGACATGCATAGTTTAGTAGAGAATTCAGAATGAATATTTCCCTTAAAGCAATTCTGTCTTTGTGAATCTGTTTCAGTTTCTTTCAATGTGTGTCTGTAGAAACTGGTCTGGAGCATTGTCTACACCAAATATTTGAGGTACAATGACATTTCCTTACTATTATTTTATTTCCTCATTTGGTGGCAAAAGAAAGCAAATTTGTACCATTGCTATGGCAGTAGCTGCTTCCATAAGATTTTGGAGCTGTCTGCTCAGAACAACATTAAGCCAACACAGCAACAATCTAGGGTGCAATATGTCATATTAAATTCAAGTTAGTCCACTAAGCTTTCATCTTGGTACTCTTCACAATTTGCTGTCCTTCAGAAATGGCCCTGGTTGATGGAAGCTCCCTGAGACTAGCATGCACATTCTGGGATTTCTCCCATACTGCAGGGCAGGAGATAGTCCAGTGAAGCAGAAAACATAATTTGCTTTGCTTAAAACCACCTGCTCCCAGCTGATTATGGATTTTTTTAATTATTTTTTTTTTTCCCTGTGAAGATTTTATTTGGGGAGAGAGATATGAAGAAGGCAGGAGGCAGAGAATGAAAGGCAAACACCTGACATTTCAGAGAACCTGGACATTAAAGACAACAGTGATCTTCTTATGCATGCAAGACTTTACAGAACCATCAGTGTTTCTCACTATGCCACTACCAATTAAGGGCAGAGCTGTAAGCTCTGTGCTTTGCAGTGCTATGCAGAGAGTAGGAGAAAACCACCTGGGTTGTTGCTGCAAGCAAAAGTAGTTACTGAAAAAGATCTAAAGGGAAGTATTAAATAGTTGGGGTTTGATACCTGGATTATTTATATTGGGGTCTCACTGGGTAGGATAAAAACGCCTTCCATTTTAAAGGTCAGGAAATGCCATCCAGTCTTAGATCAGCCCTATTATGCTAGATAGAATATGCACATACTAGGATACCAGCTGATTACTTGACCTTGCAGTACTTTTTCTGTGGCCACAGGAAGTGCTCAGAGAGCAAACAAATAAACTGATGGATGATGAGGCAGGGTGAAAGGAAAGAAGGAGCATCCCCTCAGGGAATTTCACAGATTTGTCATGAAATATTAAATAGCAAGGTTAGTCCAAGGCTCCAGAGGTCTCAATGCCACCTGATTGAGCCCTTGTCATTTTTCTTTTTAATAGTTAGGAATTTAGGAGTGGGGGACTTTTCTTGTTTTGTTTTGGTTTTTTTTTTTTTAATTTCTGCCTTGATTCTAGAGAGCACCAACTACTGAAAGCAATCCTCTAGAGAAAAAATATTGATTTCCCCCCTGTTCTTCATTCTGTTTGAACTCTACAACTTCCCTAATTCCCCCAGGGAACAATTCTCTTCCCTACAGAGCTACACTCAGTTTCAAAATTGACTTGAAAACAAGAAAACAAAAATCTGCCTTTCTTTTTCATGTGTTCTAAAAGTTCTGACAAGGGCCTTTCTCCAGAGAGCCATCTTCTTCAATCTCTTTGTGTTTACTGTCACCTGCTAGCATTTTGTTCTGCCTTAAGGAGACGGTAAGCTAGCTACGCTGTTTTCTTTTTATGACTTCCTCCACCCACTGGTTGCATCTGAATCTGGCCTTCAGCTTGATCCCTCTTAATTGCCCTGACTGTTTGTCTATAACCAGAACATTCATATTATTTCATGGATGGGTCTCTGTAATTGCCTCCATTTTTCTCTGCCTTTCTCTCTTCCTCTCTTTCAGTTTGTTCTGCATCTAGGAAAGATTAGATGCCATGACTGTGTGTAGGGCAACACACAGGAACTTTCTCTACTGAGATACTCACTTTTAATCTATAGTAGGAATCTCATAGTTTTACTGGAGTTCTGTATTAAATTACCTGGATACTTAATTAGACAGACTTAATTTGATTTTAAATATCCACATGACTCATGCAGTTATTATTCAGCCTCTTGCAACTTGCCTCTGCCTATGATATACTCTGTCTTATGAGGGTAGTGGCACATGCACAGAGGTAAAAAAAAGGTCTGTCATTCTAAGCATCATGTCAATGCTGTTTCATGGAATATTTTAATTCCTCAGGCATTTTCCCTGAAATCAAGAGCATTATCAGAATACTGTCTCATTTCCTCAGCAGTTATAGCTATACAGTAGCCAAGTTTCCTCACCAGTCCTGGGGCTAAAATGCTGTTTGGAGCACGTACCTGGGTATAGGATCCTATGTGTAGCATGCCTTTATGAGGACAGAGACCTCTGTTCAGCTGCCACAGGCTTGAAAGCTGGTTTGCTTCTGTTTCCACAGTAATTCACTTTCCTGTGCTCCAGCTTCACAGGGACCCAGATAAATGGCTTGCTCCTTCTACAGCACGTTATGAATGAAAGACCTAATGGAAAGTTTTCAGAACAAATTTTTCTAGTCAGCAGAAAATATATACAAATCTGGATCAAGAACATGCATGATTTTCATTTCTCTTTCATGAGTTTTTTTGGTTTTTTGTTTTGTTATGGTTTTTTTGGGTTTTTTTGGTTTTTTTTTTTTCTGGTGTAATTACATATTTTCATGATTGTAGTTAATCATGACTTTCCCTCTGGAACATGGCAAATGCTGCATCCTTCCAGTCAGCTTTTTTGCCCATTGTCAGATGGATATTCAATTTATAGAAAGCTGGTGTTCTCCTTTCTGTTAACCCTGCTTGCTTGCTTTGTCATAAATCGTACTCCAAGGGTACCCTTATTTTTGATTGTACAAAATTTTTCTTCTTTCCTAGGGACTACCTGGGCAGAACTGTTTCCTTTCAAGGCAAACATCAGTTATTGACATGATGCTTAGAATGATAGCCTTTTTTTTGCCTGGGTGCATGAGCCACTACCCTCATCAGACAGAGTATATCATAGGCAGAGGCAAGTTGCAAGAAGCTGAATAATAATAAGAGGCTTTGTATAATCATGTCACAAGGATAGATAGCAAGCATTTGGTAAATTTGAAAAAATAACAAATAGTAAGACACAAGTTATTCTATTGCAACAGCGTTTTGCACAGGAATGTTCAAACCGAAGCAGGTTCCAGCTGTAGAATTAATGGAAGAAGCTCCCCAGAGAACCCATCTGGTCAGCGATTTCTTGGGTTCCTTTTGACAACAATCTGAGTAATTTCTCTCTTTATTAGCACTGTTTCTAAACCGGAATGACACCATGTCACTGAACAACCTTTGAGCCCATGTCCCACATTGTCTTTGAAACTGTTGTTAAGGAAAATAGCTATCTACTAACACCTGTTTGACAGAAAAAAAATCCCATCACTCTCTCATAACAGGAGTCTTTAACGTCCTCCTCAGACAGAAAATATGCACCAGTACCCAACTTTGTGTTTAACAAACATTTACATGAGACATGTCATGAAGCTAGCCATTCTCAGCTGAAGACCTCTTAGTACATGTTTAACTTATAGCTGGTTTAGTCATATACTATTTTAAGATTTTTCTGCTTTGGAAAATCTCATTTCAGTATTAAAATATTAGTGGCACTGCAATGTTATTTCCACAGTGCCCTGCTTAGCTCCAGGTCACTTATATTTTGTCAATCAGTCCTGCAGTGTTAGTTATTTATCTATCACTTAATAACCATGCTGCAGAGAATAATTTATCTGGCATAGCATGGTAATTTGTACTATAATTTCACCCCCGCTGCTGCAGACTTGCATTCCGTTACAGCAATGATTGAGGAAAATTAAGATTCCTAGGTCACACTTTGGGCTCTATGTTTTCTGCCTTTCATAATTTCATTTCACTTCATCATCTCTGATTGAAGAAAGGGCTCATCTAGAAATGTGAGAAGTGGCTAAAATAACTGTGTTTTTCAGCCCACTAGGACACAGTTCATGAAGATAAAGGGAAGGGGACTGTGCAGTCTCGAAACTGGCTCAGGAGACTCATACATCACTGAAGCTGAATCCTTTGTAAAGACTGCAGACAAGCTCAGTTTTTGTTTCTCATTTCTTTTCAAAATGTAAATAAAACAAGTATGTAACTTGTGCACCCCTTTTTCCCAAGGTCTAGCCAACATCTATGTCAGTCAGGTATAAAATCCAGCTTATCAGACACTCACTCATCTGCACTAATTTTGGAGCCATTTATTGCAATTAAGTTTGACAAGGGCATAAATATAAAGAAAGTAAACCAAAAGAGAAGGTAAAAATTGTTACTCATTGGAATTGGTTTTATTTATCCTCTTTTACAGAACATAATAAACATAAATTATTTTTTTAAACCATGAGTTTTATTATGATGATTAGATGGAGGAGCTTCTTGTGGTCCTAGTGGATGGGCATGGCAGAAACACTCTATTTCAGGTATTCACTTTCTGGCAGAGGAAAAGGTTCAGACTGTAATGTGCATTGCCCAATGGATTTTATTTGTGGCTGGGTATTAAGTACTACCATATTTTCTGTTTTTTCTGTGGAACAAAGAAACTTTCATGTTCAGATTGTCTTCAGATGTTGCATCCTTCAAGAAAGGTATTAAAGATGGTAATTATGTGATACAAGAAAAATTAATTGATGCCTGCTAAAAGGAGTATCTAGGCAGACTTCTAAGTGCTAAGGCAGTATAAACAGTAAAAAAAAATTATCAGCAATATCAGTATTATGGAGGTTAATTTCCATGTGATCCCTTCTATGAGAGATTCAGTGTATTTGCTGCAGACCAGCTTCTGCATCCCTAATATTTCTTTATATATTTTAAGTGGTGCATAAGGAACCTAAATTATTTTTAAGTGGAGAACTTCTACAGAAATTGCAGAGCAGCCAGTGAGTATCATCTACTTGTCCAGACCTTGCCACCAAGTTTCTCTTTTTCCTGCTTTTTCCTTTGTTTGGGGTATTTTTTTTTTGAGTAACACATTTTTATGTTTTTAGTTTTGTTTACTTCAGCTCTGCTTCTGTATTGCAAAACAACCTAGGAAGGAAAGGCTATTCTCAACATCAAAGAATTCTTTCAGAATGGTACGTTATATCCATAGCACACCAAGCTTGGTTAATGGGTACTTCAACCTGGTACCTCAATTTTAATTCTCAGAATAACTTATATAGGACTAGGGAGTCCAGCTTGGACCTGAATTTCTTTGTTTAATAAGGAATGTGAGAGGTAGATGTCTGATAGCGAGTACAAGTGTGAGCATGCAATCTGAATGATGGTTTATTTATTTTCAAGTAATAAATAACATTGTGCTGGTATTCCAGTTGACTAATTTCTTATTATCACAATCTCAGACAGTCTATCTAGAAGCAGCCTTGAGCACATACTGGTGAGTGGTCTACACAACAAATGAATCAGTGAAAATTATTAGGTAGGAGAGGGACTTGGGAGGAACTGCTGCATGGATAGCAATACATAGAATTTCTTAGGAATTAGTTAACTCGGTGGTATTTTATACTTGTAGTTTATGTTTTACCTGAACTGTTAGTGAATGGGGAAGTACTAATGGATAATGACAGCATCTGGAAATAACCAGGGCAGCAAGAATTCATTACTGCTGTTTTGCCATCTTTGGAAATACTGATGAAATATGAACATCAAATTATCGGTCTGACGAGAATCAGGATCAACAGTTTTCATTGTGGTGTGGTTCCCCATCTTGCTTTATTTATAACAAGTATTTTCCTTGCTGAAGTCTCAAACATGACTTTAAGGCTAATTTATTTGAAAAATTTAGTCCTCAGTGTAGTCTCTTGCTGCCTGTTGCTTCCCTTTCAAGGGCAAACTCCTCCCCGCCCCCACTTCCTGGTCTTATTTTGCAGGTGCTCCTTTCATTTCTGGCTCATATTCTAGCAGGTGGCTATTCAACTTTGGCATGACTTTGAGTTGTTGTGCTCCAGCTCTGCTTTGGCAGGGAATCAAGCCTTACAAGTCTGTGTCTAAACTTCATGTCTTTTTGTACGTTTAGCCTCTCCAGGTGGTGGGTGATAAGCATCCACCCTTCCCTTTCTGCTAATCTCTAAAGAAAATGCAGGCAAGCCTTCCTAATGGTCTTTTAAAAACAATGAAGACATAATAAATAAATAAATGGTCCATTACGGGGGGAGTGGGGGGTGTGAGGGGGGAAAGTTGCTTGCATTATTAGAGTGTGGATTGAGTCATTATTAAATATGCCATTTGGCAGGTCTTCCTGTCGTTGCCTGTGCTGGCCTTGGTTGCAGATAGAATCAAAAGAACTTACGAGAACTTCCTTTGACCACTTTTGGAGATAATAGCTGGAGATGAACGAAAATGGCCCTAGAAAACTTTTGGAAGTGTTTATCGTTTACAGGATTAAGTTAGGTGGGCAGAAGGACGGGTGGAGCAGTTTGTGCATTTGTCATTTACCTTCACGTGGTGAGAGGAGAATCTCCATCCCATTTCAGGTCCAGCCAAACATATGCTTTGGAAAGCCAGGAATTTCCACCCTACTCCTGGCCCATTTGTCAAGGAGTGCAAGGGTTCAGGCATTGCACTCAAACATATAGTCTGCTAAACGTCTTGCATGTAGCCACATGGCTTTTTAAATCCTTTTCTTAAATTTGAGGACAGGTTATGCCCTCCATGTAAGTACAGCCCAAAATAGATACCGGCATGCTGCAAGATTTTAAATGCAGAAACATTTTTGATACCAAGGCAGATAAAAACCAAAATCTTTGTATCTGCCTTGTGCTAGCTTTACACTGATGTAACAGCAGATTTTAATCTTACAGACACTTCCATCACCATATTGCAGTGATATGAAAACTAGTCATAATGAAACAAATTTACACAGCTGACCAAGTCCTTGGAGTACAGTGAATCCTGGAAGGGTGGTCGTCTTTTTACTAACACTAATTTCCACTCTCAGATAAAAAAGGATTGCTCTGCATTTCTATAGTACCACATAAAGATTATGGGCACAGAGCCTAGAAGATAATTTAGATACCAGGGCAACAGATAGGAGAGAAGTCAAGAACTCCTCTGCCTTTTTAAATTTTTCTTTAAGTCTTAAATCGCTTTCTTGTAGTGTAGAAGAATCATAAATGTCATATGGAGTCTCCATCCTTTTCACTCTGCAAGTCAGATGAGACATTGAAATGAGCAACCTTTTATCACTGGCCAGAGGTCATCACAGCTTAGCAGGAATGAGAACACTTCCACAATGTCAACTCATAGGTAAAACTGAGAAAAATTATGTGTTTCCTCCCACCCTCTTTGTCTCATACAAGTGTTTGCAGCCTCTTTTGATTTGAGAAATCTTTTCAGGTTTGCCTTCTTTCACTCATGTCTATATGTACCTATCAACATTTGCAAAAGAAAGTAATGGGACTTGGCATCAATTTACCTCTTTGTCTCTAGTATAATTTTAACATTGCCCTTTATAAATATAACTAAAAACTGAGATGATTTGGACTTGATTTCCAGTGTCTGTAAATTGCTCTGCATCATCTTGGGAACAGCTATCATACAAACAGCTATAACGCAAGTGATTCAGAGGCTCAGAAAAGGAACATTTCCAGAATGGTCAGAGAAAAGTAAAGTACTGAATCTCCTGTTTTTCAGTGTCCTATCATTAAAGGAAGTCAAACATGCTGGTCTGGCTCTGAATGGCTCACCTGAAAATCAATTGTCAATGTCTTTGTTCTCTAAGCAGCATTTGCTTGCCTTTGTAGCTACAGTTGTTCTGACATTGAAATCCACAGTTTACGTTATTCTCTGGATGCATAATTTGAAGTTAATTATTTTTACATCTGCCTACAAAATCTAATGATTTTAAAAGGTTATTCCTCTCTGAACTCGATCTGTTATTTAGATCATTTGAAAGGTTATGTCACTAGCTGGTTTCTTATTCATTGGTTACTTTACCAACATAGGTTTTTGTAATGTTGTTTGCCTAATCTGAGCACACAGTGGCATTCACAACTGTACTCAGGGATGAAAAGCCCTGTGCCACACCACCAAATTATCCCACTTAAGCAAAAGTTGTAGGCTAAAATGTGTGTTTTGCTGCAGTGATAGCTGCTCCTGCTGCCTGCAACCCCACCACCCCTTCTGGAGCAGCCAGCAGGAACTTTTGCCCACTGTCTCACAGATAAAGAGCAAAGAAGGATTCCACTTCTGACAAAAATCCCAAAGAAACACTGTAATATTAGCAGAAGATACTAACTGCAGCCTTAGGTTTTTATATATTGGACTGGGTGGTTTGCCTGGCTAAAACTCCATGGTGTCCTGTTTCCCAGGTCCTGCAGCAAACTTCTGAGAACTGAACGGAGGAAGGAGTCCTGTCCAGCCAGCATTCTCCAAAGATCACCCTCCTTATTTCACAAGAAATAAGCTTTTTAGAGGAAATGGTCCTCACTTTGTGTTTATTTATATTCCTCTGGAAGGGACATAGCAGTACAGACCAAATTAATCAGGATCTATCACTCTTGCACCCTTTGTATCAGTGGAAAAGATCCATGTTTTGTGCCCATTTAAAGAGCTGCTGTGTGTATGTGCATACGTGTGTGAGTGTGTTTACGCATTTAGAAGGATGCTTTACTAAATGAATTGGATCTCCTAGAGAGACACCTGGGGATACTGTGTAGTTGCCTCCCACTGGTATGCCCAGTTACATCCATATTTATAAACAACTTTATCCTCGAAACAGGAGCCGTTAAATCGCTATCCCTGAGGCTGCTCTGGCTGTGGGAGATAACCGTAAGTATATCTATGTATTTTTATGTCTAAGGATTGTAAGCTTGCATAGAGAGTTAAAAAGGGCAAAAGTTCAAAGCAGGATATGATTAAATGGACGGACGGTAGGAAACAGAATCAGAGGAGAGTACAGCGCCTTGTGTGGAAGGAAGTCTGCTGGTTAGCAATGCAGAGATGCTCTAGCCAAGAGCCAGGCGAGTGTCTCTGAGGAGCAACATTTGAGAAGTCTACAGGCACAGGATGCCTGTGAATTGCAGGAAGACGACTGAGAGACCACAAAACAACCCTGGAAGCTTTGAGTTGTTTCAAAGGATTGCATTTTCCTCTGCATGAATGGGCTAATGTGACTTGAGTAGGGAGTAATGCAGCTTGTAAAGTAAAATCAAGGTTTTCCATCTGCTTTTGTTTTTACACAATGTCCATCTTGTATTGTCTTAAAATCTTGATGTTTAGTGGATTCATTTTTAACCTCCCATTTGGCTGGTATCTGTCCTGCAGATTCAGAGTTCCATGGAAGAACACTGGTTTCTATTGGGGGACATTACTCATTCCCATCATGATAGAAGAATACTATATCCCTTTCTGTTGCTTAAAGTTAGTGTGGGTATATTTCAGTTCCTTTATATTTGTGTTACCTCTCTTGCACAGCTACCACACTTATGGAAGGCATTTGCTAGGTGGTTTTGGAGATTGAAAGCTGCTTTGGCAGGTGAGTTGAATGGCCAGAAGCCAAATGCAAACACTGAGATACATTTATATGGCTTAGATGGAACATTCAGTTACTCCAGAAAATTCATTTGTTTGGTTTTCTTATATAATTTTTTTGTATATTTCTGGCTGCAGTGACAGCTCAAGGTGATCAATGCTTAACACACAGAGCAAGATCTTCCCGGTTCTACAGATGGTCATGCAAAGTGATCCAGAGACAGGCATTCTGTTTGTAGAAATCTATTTACAGCAGCTGCTTTGAAGTCCAGTGACAATTGCCTCAATGCTGCCTCCACCCCAGTCTTTACCAGGAAGATTTTCCTTCAGGATCCCAGGCACAAGACCAGTGGGAAGATCTGAAGCAAAGAAGACTGACCCACTTGGCAGATAAAAAGCAGCTTAGGGAGGATGTAAACAAATTGAACATGCAAAACCCTCTAACCTTCGGGGTTGTACTCCCAAGTCCCACTGTATTTGCCAGGCTGCAGCAATTGAGAAAGCTTCCTGAAAACTGGAGGAGGGTGAATGCCACTCCTTTGCTCATGAAAGGCAGGAATTTGGGGGACTACAGGCTGGTCAGCCTTGTCTTGATTTCTCACAAGGCATGTGAAGGACAAGGAAGTGATCAGGGGTAGCCACTGCAGAATGATGAATGAAAAGTCATGCTTAACCAGCCCTGATAATCTGCTACGAAGCCTGAGGGAGACAAGTCACTGATGGTGCATCCCAGGGATTAATGCTGGGGTCAGTACCATTTAATATCTTCATTAATGATGTGGCCTATAGTACAGAGTACAGCCTCAGTTAGTTTGGTGATGATATAAAACTGGGAGGAGTCGTTGATGCAGTGGGTGGCTGTGCTGCCATTCAGAGTTATCTCAAAAGGCTGGAGAAAAGAGAAGCACAAAGGGACCTCATGAAGGCAAGTGCAAAATCCTGCTGGGGAGGAATCATCCCATGCAACGCATCAGGCTGGAGGCTGGCTGTCTGAAAAGCAGCTTTGCAGAGAAGGACCTGGATGTTCTGATGTACAGCAAACTGTCCATGAGCCAGCAGCATGCCCTTCTGATAAAAAAGGCCAGTGGTATCCTAGAGTATATTAGGAAAGCACTGCCATCAGTTTGAAAGTGGTGCTTCTTCCCCTCTCATCAGCCCCACAGATGGAGTCATGGGTCCCCTTCAGATGGATCTGCTGTCTGAAGTTCTCAGATCTTACACTGTTCTTTTATTGGTAGAGTGACAATTGCATTTGCTCGAGCTTGGCCACAAGGATGTGTTTTATGGTAAGAAAAGTTCAGTCTTCATGCCTGTTCATACAGGACCTCTTGTCTGAGCCCAGCCTCAGAAGGCATCTGCCCACACCTTAATGCTACAATAGCTTTTGGTGGCAAAAGATGTCTGATTTTAGTAAGAAGAAGCCTTATGAATGAGCCTGATGAAGTGTTGATTAGATGATGAAGATTAGTAGTGAAATAGCATTTGTGCAAGAAAACCCCTGCTATAATCTGGAGTGATTTGTGAAACACTTTTTCTCCTCCTTAATATGACCCCTATGTTATGGTTCTTCTCTAAAGTGCATGAGGAAAACTCAATGTTTAATTTTCTGTAAGACAAATAAGTGAAATCCATTTTTCTTTAACAAGAGATGCTTGCAGGACATAAAAAGTGAAGTATACAAAAAGTGAAGAATAAACTGAAGGGGATTGCAGACCTGTTTTGTACAGACAGTAGCTGTGTCCTGGTTCATTTTTCTTTCTTTAAGATCGTACAGAAAATTTTGTTCTTTTAAAAAATGATTATTTATTTTTAACCACTGAGAAATGGGTACAATAGCAACATGCCTCCAGGATGAAGCCCCACATTATTTTACTCTTTATCATAAATGTGTAAAGCAGTACAGGCCAAATACTGCTTTATTATCCCTTTGTGACCTCCTTGAGTTCACAGGGGCTGTAAGGGGTAAAGAGTTGTCTGACTTTGTGTAACTGGCTGAAATACAATGTGTAAACTTAATACTTACTATAGGGCAATGACCATTCATTTTGGATTCATATTACTGATTATAGTTCTATTCAGACCAAGAAAGGACCTGTAGTGCCAGTGCTGTGGTATGAGAAAAAAAATAAAATTGAGCTATTAAAAGAGAGAATCCTGAGATAATTTAAGAAATCAAAACCACTCAGGGCAAAGTAGATAGCTGACCCAAACTGAGACAAGTCTGAAAGGGTTTATAGGGCAAACTCATCTCTGAAACAATTCTTTTTCCTTTAGTAGAACTACAGTTTGACTTTTATCAAGCACCATGTTATAAAAGAGGGATCTTCCAAGTCTCAAAAATATTCTTCATTTTGGAACTGGTGCTTACACAGAACAGGAACTGGCCATGTATTGTGATGACTGGCTCATCTGGAATGAGTGTTACAAACTGTGCAAGCTAAGTTATTGGAAGTTATTGGAAGTTATGAGAGTGTTTTTTTAAAACCTGATTTCCCTAAAAACGAACCCTATAGAAACACTGAGTATATTGTCTCAAAGGATGTTGTTTCCTGATAACTTTTAAATCTGTTGACTACCTTCAAACAAATTGGACAAATAACTTAATGTGAAGAAGTCTGCTTATTTCTACAAATTTTGTGAAAATTGAAAGTCTCCTCTTACTGCCTTTATCTGTTGAAAGACCAGTAATCAGATCTTTTATTAGAATAACAGACAGGTTGGCCAAGAAGAAGATTTCATTCATTATTTTTTCTACTTCTCATTTCTTCTTTTTCACAGGGTCCCTATGAAAGCATTGAATTACTCTAAACTATCTATGGGCACAGGTTCTGCTCTTAATTAGAAGTCACACATAACCTTGTGTTCATAACAACTAGGCATAGACTTCATCTCTGGTACATTTTGCCACCTTGAGCAATCATTGCCTGAGTACCCATCTGAGATATGTGAGAATGGAAAACCTTATCTGTTGTCCAGTTATATGTGCATCTTCCAGTCTGTAGAACATGTCATTAAGCATTATACAAACTCCTAATATATTTATAGACTAAACAGAAAGGAAGAAAAATTGAGGTGTTGGTCTAGGCAGAAATCCAGTGATGAGAACCAGAGCACAAATCCTGATCTGTAATCTGAACTGTATCTTTTAGTCCTACAAGACACATTTTCTTAGCTCTAAGTGTATTGCTCTTGAGAAACAGCTGATGTCAGAAGTATATCTGTAAAGAGACTATCTTTCTTTTTCACCCCCCCTGCTGTTGAAATAATTTCCCGTCTTAGCTGGTTAACCTTTCCTACTCATTTCTATTTTCATGTAATTTCTTATTATAGTTGCAAGTTAATCACAAATCTATTGAGAGACTTCTCTTTAATCTAGCAGCCTTCGTTTACTTTCTGTGTCATTTAAAACTGTTGTGCTACGGTTTAGAGTGTCCAATTACATTCACTGCAGGAGAAAAAAACAAGTGATCAGCAGCCTACGATTTCAGCTGAAGAGATCATCAAATGGGAAAACAAATTAGGTGCCTAAAAATAAAATTTAGGATTCACATGCCAGATTTGCTTGTACTCAGTGACACATTTTCTTTCTTTCTTTCTTTCTTTCTTTCTTTCTTTCTTTCTTTCTTTCTTTCTTTCTTTCTTTCTTTCTTTCTTTCT